>LIEC01000030.1:0-17980 GCA_001925005.1 Drosera capensis
TCCACTCATAAAAGAAGAAGTGAATCAGTCCAACGTGATCTACACATGGTTAACAAGAATGAAGCGCTAGTTGGAGCTCGGGAAGGAGTTCAACCGATAGTGAAACCACCGGATCTAGTGAATCTAGTCGACGAGGCGCTGAATGCCCTCACCAATTCAAGGCTATCTCGGTCAGTCAAGCCAAAAAGAGAGGTCCATTTCTCAACCTAGAGATGCCACCAGAAGGAAAGATTAGACTTTATGGTATGTCACTCCTTGCCTATACCAAATCCTGGTCGTCTTGATCCTCTCCATGGTTCTTGTGAGGTTAACATTAGGTTGATACCAAACCTGATGAGGTTAACATTAGGTTCATTAATGATTAACACTTCTCTTTGAAGAATCATTTATTTCATCCTAATGATAATACTGTTGATTCTCTTTTGAAGAATCATTTCTCTGAATGTAAGAAAATGGATAGCTGGGTTCCCGGGCGATTCCGCATAGACCTGCTGGACCGTCAGCACCTTTTCGCATCCTAATGTATCCGTCCTCGCCCCACCAAACTCCCCAGGAGTTCTTCACTATCCAGTAACTGGGAGTGTAGCCTACAATCGTCATGGCGTGGTTAAGCTTTTTGCCGCAAGGCCCTTTAAAGATGCCTCCAGTGTATGCCTGGAGCGCATCTCCTGATTGTACCCTCACAGACACAGGACGTCGTGCAACTGCTCTTGCAAGATCTATTTCACTATTACTAGGAACGAACTCATAGCCATCCACTATTGTGACTGGGTCTTCCCCTATCGAATTGCCCTTGCAAGTTCCAGTTTTACCAAGATATCGGTATTCTTCTTCATTAGCAATGCCGACATGTTTTCCGCCTATGCTTGAACTGGCATACTTAAAGGCCCTTGCAGCAAGTCCTCTTTTGCAGCCATTGTCATATTTGTCACAGTCGATTATCTGCTGCTCAGATAGACTTCTAAGATCACCATACATAGCGCTATGTAATGCTTCAATAGCTGCTATGGCCGCGAATGCCCAACAAGAACCTGTACGAATAGAGAGTAAAGAACAATGGATGAAGATTTTGAAAGAGCCGGCTCGGTATCAAATAACATGCTTGCTCATTTACCATACTTGGGTCAATATATCCTCACAATGTTCACATAATCACATAGATAAATAATAGTACTAATCAGCAAGTTTAATTACCACAACTCGGACCCTGGTCCTTCACTTCAGTGACGGAATCAAGTTCTCTCCAATCAAATGAATCGGGTTAAGACATGTTCGCGAATGTGAAGGGTGTGGGTGCTAGGTCCGACACTACACCGCCATCCGTGTAAGCAGCCTCAAATTCTTCTTGGGTCATATCATTAAACTTGTTGATACCCACTCCATATCCGAGGTTAAGCTTGCGCAATGCCTCTATGCGTGCTACATTTTGCTGAAAAATTACGAATCTTTTCTCCTTCTCCGCGTTGTCAGCATAGACACGGCCGTATTGGACTATCCATTCCTCGAATTGTTCTCGTATGGAAACCTCCTCGCTCAGATAGCGAGAGGCCACGACATTAATGGAAGTGATCAAAAGTAGAAAAGCGAGAGATGATATGTGGCTGTTGTTGATCTTCATGTCATACATTTTTGTGCAAGACAAAAGAATGGCTCAAGAAGTAGAACTTCAGATATAGTTAAATCGGAATCCCAATTAGATTCAAGCGCAATCTTCATGTTCCTTAGCTACCTCACACCTGATGCAATTGAGCGATACTTAAAATATGGAGACATTCTCTTTGAGTTTCTAAACCTATTCTGTCCATGTTCTTCACTTTTTCAAGTTTTTCAACTATGTGAAAAATGATGGCATATCTTTGAGTTTGGGCCTTGCTATCCATGTACTTAGTTAATAGTAGTATGGGCTGATTCATGGATTTTCTGGCTTTTGTGCCCAATTAACAGAACTCATGGATAGACAAGTCCAATAAGTGAAACAACGAATTCTAGTACAGTTCTTATATTTTGTTTGTTTTATCCTCAGGACCCTTTATGAAGAATCATTTTGATGTATTTAGACATGAAAAATACTCGTTGCGAAATAATTTTCACCATATAATTTTAAAAGCAAAAAACATTCAAATTCAAAAAAACAATAGAAAATAAAAATATGTGGTAGAGATGTTCTTCCCTATAACATAAGGTTTTTTTTTTCATTGGATTTAATTTAAATAATAGACAACCCCAAATGGAGAATAACAAATGAATTCTAAGATACAGAAAAATATCAAATTAAGATAAACCAATGGATTTTATCTGATTTCATTACTAACAATCGGTTTTTAGCTATTGGATTCTTTGTTTAACAAAAGATATTCCCTTTGTATTGAAATCTCATAATTTTAATAAAACTTGAAAGATACGTGTCATAACATAAATCTTTTTTCCTTTTTAATAATAGGGATATCAAAGGACGATCACCTAGAATGATACAGCAGATACCCAAACCCTGCCTCGAGGAACAGATTAAGTGAACGGATGTGCCATGACCATCACTTTCAAGTGTTCATAGTATCACTTTATTAAAACCACCAACCCACATGATTTGTTTCCAACATGAACATTACAATGTGTGCGAGAAACTGAAGGACATTAAAGGTAGCACTGACGACACTTTAAACATAAACCACAACCAACACCATGAACCTGTGCTTTTTATTTATCAAACTCGAAACAAGATCAACAGCAGCTCAGTAATCTTCTGGAGCCAAGGGTTGATGTGGGTGAGGCGGCTCGTGGGTCGGGATCACAACGAACTCGTAGATCAGTCCAGCCAATGCACCTCCCAGCATTGGTCCGACCCAGTAGATCCAGTGGTTCTTCCACCTCCACCCCACCAGGGATGGCCCAAAGGCCCTCGCTGGGTTCATCGAGGCCCCATCGAACGGACCACCCACTAAGACGTTGGCACCAAAGATCAACGCAATGGCCAATGGTGCGATCGTTCCTAGGCTTCCTCTCTTAGGATCGATGGCAGTAGCATAGACGGTGTAGACGAGACTGAATGTCATGATCACCTCGAGCAGGAAGGCATTGACTACGCCCTCACCATAGCTGACTCGGAGAGCAACTGGACGCATGCCATCTGTGGCGAGGCGGAGGAGAGCACATGCAACTATAGCTCCCAGGATCTGGGCAACCCAGTAGTAGAAGGCACGTAGGACTGAGATCCTGCCACCCACAAGGGCACCAAGGGTGACAGCAGGATTGACATGGCCACCGGAGACGTTTAGACTAGCTGAGATGGCCGCAAACAAGGAGAATGCACTGGCCAATGCAATCAACACCAGAGAACCAGATTCCAATATCGGTGGCCATTCCTTGTACATCTTCCCTGCAACATCAAAATCTCACCCCCAACAAAATAATCATCAAAGCCAAACAAAAATGTTGGTGAAAGCATGATTTAGGTCATTTCGATCTAGATTGGCATCCCCACATGGATCAAAAATAAGCACAGGAAGTCAGTTTAAGGAATTAGACCATGAAATGCCTTTCTAACAATATAACAGCAACCGCAGCTTTTGTTAAATATTACTATTAAGGATTAAATTATTACATAATTAGTCTCAAGAAATCTGATAAACTTCACTATGTAACCAAGGTTCAAGGATCAATTTACAGTCTAAAATTATCGAAGTAATAACCAACTCTGTTCTGTCAATCAGTCCCAAATTCTCAGTAAACACTATCACCCCATGTCCAAACCTAACATGAGAACATCAGCTTTCAAGGATCACTTTCATAAAGTCATCACTTCCTACTTCACTGTCACGTCACAAATATTAACATGCAAAATCAACAAATACACCGGCAAAATATAAACAAACATAAAATCTGGTAGCAGGATACCCAGGGAGAGGAGAGAGCCTTCAGCGGCGAAGACGAAGATGAGAGTGGACAGGAACTCGGCCAGAGTCGCTCTGATGGAGTCCGGGTGAGTAACCTCCTCCGGCCTCCCAAACGCATATCGACGCGGCTGCATGATCAATTATCCTTTGATTCTATACAAAAGCGAGTAGCTAATCAAATCCCCTTCACCGTATCTATAACTAATCAAACACCAGCTCAAAATGCAGAATTCCTCTTAGAAGAACAGGATTTTCTCACTTTCTACTCCCTTATTTGCTTTGCATGCAGCACAATAGGAACGAAAATGTCAAAAGGGGACAGACAAACTTGGGGAAAACAGGAGAAACGTGAAGGGGAATATCAGATGACTTACAAGGGCACTTGGGGAGAAGATGAAGCAAAAAGCTACTAGTAAAAAGCCATGCATGCAAGGGCCTTGACACGTGCCCTGTCCTCTTTGTTCTGTTCTCTTGCAAGTAAAATCTAGAAAAAAACGGTAGAAGAAGAAGACGAGATGCATGGTGCTATTGTGGTGGTATATGATGCTGCAGGCTCCTGCTGGTTTTGACTAGCTGGCTGGGTGGTCTTGTTTTGTGCATCTAGTTCATAATCTTTTCATGTCTATCCTAATTTATCTTGGACTATTTGCTACCAGACTCCTGGAATCATAAATCTTTTTTCCCACTCTCCTATCTCACTTCCTCTTAAACTTTGTACATGACTCAGTTATTCATGAATGGGTAAGAATAGCAAAGGAACTTATAACCGGTGGATCTTGATTCTTGCAGTATTTGTAGAAAAAATGCGGGCAGGAAATGCTAGGGTGGATTGCGTTATATAGAAGAACGTGGTGACAGTGACATGAACAATGAGTAAACGAATTACACGACAACTTATGATAAAGAAAAGGAGGAGTGACATCCTCATATTGTTGAACTCAACCCAACCTAGCAAGATGAGAAAGCAGAATAGTACCTATACATGGTGGTGTACCGTAATTGATCTCAATCCTCAATTACCGTAATTGTTCAACTTCAAAGTCAGGTTTTAATCTGATGACATGCTAACAGTTGGTTTTAATTAGAAATATATATATCGTAACTTTAAAGACTCACTTTGATGAGTGCAAGAAAACATGTTTGGAAGGCCATATGCATCAGATTTTCAATGTTACTCAAGATACAGCGTTCATCAGGGCAGGACAATTTTTAACAAGAAGAGCCTAAGAACATAGGCGATCAATAGAATTACATCAATCCTCCTGATGTAGCTTTAACGAGTGACAGAACTCGAGCAGCGGTCACCAACTGAACCTAATTGCTTCTTGGTCACAAACGAATTACCTACCGTAATTGAAGTTGAACAAAGCCCAACCAAATAGTTAAAGCGATTCAACTTTACCCGCACAGCGTTTGCACTCTCATGGCACTCTCATGGAGATGAGAAGTGCTCTTCCCTCATCTGCACCGCCCGCCGCCTTCGAATACGACGATGGCGATTACGATGAGGAGACGGCGGCGATGGTGAAGATGGGGTCGTTCGATGGAGAGGTGAGGAAGGTGACCGATGCGTCGGAGGAGATAATGCTGCTGTGGGGACTCCAATAACCCACTTTCTCCAACCCTAACGCATTCGTCAACCAGTCCGCTCTCAATCTCAGACTCGACGCCTGCGGCCACGCTCTCTCCATCATCCAGTCTCCCTCTTCCTTGGTACGATTCCTCGATTTCGGATTGTTGTTGTTCTTTTTGGATTGGCTTGGTGTGTTGGTTAGGGTTTTGGTTGATTGGATGGCGTGATGTTGGTTTCGCGTTTGGGTTACTAAGTGCATGTGAACAATGAAATTTGTGGTGTTTGGGTTCTAAGTTATAGCAAAGGATGTGCCACAGATATAGAAGAATGGAAGTTACTTTGTTTTGTATAGTGCATTTTCAAGAATGGAGAGAAATGTGTTGTTCGTCTTGGGCTTAGCAGAGGCTGAGGTTTTATTACATGCCCGATGATAATAATAGAACTACGGAATGAGGATCGTGGTAGCATTGCACTGCTTTCAACGTTAAACATCATTTTGCGAAACATGCTAAGTTCTATCATAGCTAGGGTTCCATTAAGAGAGTCCACGATGTTGAACAAAACATCTTAGATTTTGGAATGTGAAGGATGCCTACGAATTAAGTAATGATTGACAAAGTGATGAATGCAATATTTTGCTGTGGCATGTACAGTTTAGTGTCCTGTGGATAGCACATAGTCTAAAGCTTCTTCCTTGATCAAGCGAGTATTGAAGCAAAAGTGCTACTATGTCTAGGAAAAATGGGACTTATGCGGATCATCTAATTAAGAGTTCGAAACAACTGAAAATTTAAATCTAAGACATTTACCACAAGATTGATTCACGTGAAACCAGAGAAGTAAAATTGTGGCTTATACTGCTTGAGCACGTATTAATACTCATTATGGAGGGGAAGAAATTCTGAAGGTGAAGAGGGCTGGTGAAAGGACTTATGAAGAAGTCTTTGCGCTGGTTTTTAACGGATTGCAATCCAATGTGTGGTTTCTTGTCTGCCTTTCCGTCTTTTGCTTTGTAGGCCGGGTACTACAATTATTCCTGTTTCTTCTTTAAGGGAATTATACTCTTATGCTATATTGGCATAAACATGAACAGACATCTTACATATAAGTTGTGATCTTTTGCAGATGAGCCCTGGAGTAACTGGAGCCGTTATGTGGGACAGTGGTACTGTATTGGGGAAGTTCTTAGAACATGCTGTGGATACAGGTAGACTTCATCTTCAAGGAAAAAGAGCCATTGAGTTGGGCTCTGGTTGTGGTCTCGTTGGGTATGATAATTCTTCGACTATAGCCCTGCGTTTTTTTATGATTAATACTGCATAGAAGTCTAAAATTAGTACTGCATGACTAAGGAAGCACTTTTTATGATCCATACCATTACCTTGGCGGCTTGGACACTTCTATTTTCTTTTTAGTGATTGACCTTGGGTGTCAAGGATGAACTTCTCTTTTTACTAAAGCCAATTACCCTTCGACTTGATTCCTTTTTCCTAATGTGAACTACTTGTCAAGCTGTATTGCAGCTCATCTAGGTGTCCAAGTTGTATTGACAGATCTTCCAGATAGGCTGAGACTACTGAGGAAAAATGTTGAGAC
Organism: Drosera capensis; assembly: GCA_001925005.1. NCBI lineage: Eukaryota > Viridiplantae > Streptophyta > Magnoliopsida > Caryophyllales > Droseraceae > Drosera > Drosera capensis. The sequence continues at coordinate 7,060 of LIEC01000030.1, forward strand.
CAACTTGGGACTTGGTGTAATGCGAGGTTCGGCAATGGTCATGGAGCTCATATGGGGAGAAGATCCTGATCCCGATGTGCTTGAGCCTTTAGCTGATTATGGTAACAATGATTCCTTGATCTTTGGTCCTAAACTCCCCAGTGGTGAAACTTCAGATAGACTCACGGTTTGGATTGTGTTAATCAATACATCAATTCATATTAAGAGTTGATACTCCTGTAGAAGGTTCACTTCTTTTCGTGTAGCTTTAACATTATGGCATTTCATCAACATGTTAAATGTCTTTCAAGATATTCTTTACTTTCATCAACGCATGATCGCTTTGCCTTCATCAAATTTGAGACTATCAGTCCATATACCTCTTTGAATGTCCGTGCAGCTAAAGTCCCTTGAATTATCTCCAGATAATGTGATCTTGGATTCCAAATTCGATCCTTTGTAGGCCTTGCCGTCATCAAGCTGCATATTCAGTTCAGTTTCCGTTCCTTTCTCAACATTCTGTTATGATATTTTCCTGATTCGATCTGTTTGCAGTGCTGGGTTCAGATGTCGTCTACAGTGAAGCAGCGGTCGAGGATCTGTTATCCACATTGACACAACTGTGTGGCACTCATACAACAGTCTTTCTGGCTGGTGAGCTTAGAAATGGTAAGCCGCAGGCGTCCCCTCCTGTCAATTTCTGTCTTCTTGCCTGTAGGTGCTTCATATTACATTTTCATGTAGATGCTGTCCTCGAGTACTTCTTGGTAGCTGCTATGGAAGATTTCTTGGTAGGCCGTGTTGATCAAATGGATTGGCATCCAGATTATCGCAGTCAACGAGTTGTAATGCACGTATTGACAAAAAAAGCCTAAGTAACTAATTGCAAAATTTTTAGAAGTTCCTTTGCCTTGTTTGTGATTGTACAATTTAGTTTAGGAGACAGTATTCGAGACAACTTTTATGTGACTATTCTGAATTGTGGTGATTATTAGTTTTGTTGAACTCTATAAGCTACTATTTATCCATTTTTTGTACCGTCTAATTGAACCGTGGAAAAATCCTTGGACTATCTGTAATTATAGGTACGTTAATCATAATCAGTTAATCATTAATAATGGAGTTCAGACATTAAAAGTGGGACTCTTACGAGTAACAGAGAGGTGGGTTGGTGGCACCAACCTCCGTGCTGTGAATGTGATCTTTGAATCACGATTCACCTACCACTACTCTCCACCCACCCGTGAGAGGCCCACCACACCAGTACACCACTAGTCTCATTCCATTTTGACTTCCTTGTTTTCTTTCTGCGTTTTCCATCTCTGCCTCTTGTTGGTGTGATCGCGTCAATGGTGTCGAATCAAGCACATGAACATCTGTCTCGGGTCATCACCTGCAAGGGTAACCCTTTTTTCCCCATAACTGAATAAATTGTTCTATCTGTGTTAATCAATGCCATGCTTACACTCGTTACTGTTATGTTTTCTGAGATGCATCGATGTGATTGGATATAGCAAGACATTAACGCTTTAGCCTTTTTTTCCCCTGTCTCGGACACTTTGGGAGGTTTCATGCTCTTAGCCCTCAGAGTAAGGAGTCAGATGAGGAATTGATGCCTGGATGATCTTTTGGAAAATGACAACCTTGATTAGGATAAACCTGTAAGCAAATGTCGCTTACATGTTCCTGATCTTAAATCATGGTTCTTGTATGCAGACATGCCCCGGCCACTGTATTTTGGCAGAAACCGTTGTGACTTGGGGCTTTGGGTCATGCACAAGTTGTCATGGAAATAATGTCAGGCGAAGTTAGAATAGATTATGATAGAGACAATTGAATCCCGTCTTATGGTAAGAGACTCCATCTGTCCATGGGAATCGGGATGACCTGTGTTATAAATCATAGCGTGCACAATTCAGCACGGAGAACTCTTGCATGAGAGAATCGGAACAACTCTTGCATGAGAGAGTGTTGCTCGTTAAGCCCAGAAACAATATCTGACGCACTTTGTAGTATAAGCTTGGTGCCGGTTGTGTGGACCTTTTGTAGTATGAAGAACCGGCTATAATGTATATGACACAGCTTCCACTCATAAGTCATAAGGCCATGAATTCGTGTTAGATTGCATTATCGATTGTTCTTTTTCTTAATTTTTGTTTATTGGGATTGTGGTGGCATGAAAAACATTGATCATGTTGAAGCTGCTATGGCATGGGGACCTGGGCTAGAGCTGGTGATAGAGGATGTTGAAGTAAGCCCGCCACAGCCCATGGAGATAAGAGTCAAGGTTGTCTGTACTTCTCTTTGTCGTAGCGATGTCACTGCTTGGCAGTCTCAGGTATTTCTCTTCTTCACTAGTTACTCACTACATGTTTGCTGAACAAAAATGAGAGTTCCTCTCTCTTTAAACTACTTCAGTCCATCTACTTTGGTCTATCTTTATTTTTAGTAAGTTGATGGTCTTATGGAGATACATAATATTCGATGAAGATGTGAGCCTATGCTTCTTCTTGGGTTCTTTTTACAATAGCGTAACTCTTGATGGCTGCTTTTGTAGGCATTTCCGCTATTCCCTCGCATCTTTGGCCATGAAGCATCAGGGTTAGCTACTATCCTCTCTTGATATGTTTTGAGCATGAGTTTCAGTTTCATCTTACCTGGGGTTTGCCAACGAGCCAGGTTATGAAGTATATATATCTTGTACAGGACAGGAAGTAATGAAATGATAGCTACCGAATTGCAGGATTGTCGAAAGTGTGGGTGAAGGGGTAACTGAATTTCAAGCCGGCGATCACGTGCTTACCTTATTTACTGGAGAGTGTATGGCATGCAAACATTGCAGATCCACTAAAAGCAACATGTGCCAAGTGCTTGGTTTAGAAAGGAGAGGTGTGATGCATAGTGATCAGAAAACACGCTTCTCGCTAAAGGGGAATCCCATCTACCATTACTGCGCCGTTTCTAGTTTCAGTGAATACACAGTTGTGCACTCTGGATGTGCTGTCAAAGTGAGACCGGATGCACCTTTAGAGAAAATATGCCTTCTTAGTTGTGGAGTGGCTGCAGGTATAATGAAATCGTGTTTCTAGTTTCAGTCAGTAGTCTTCTCTTCAAGAACATCTTGTATTGCATAAGTTTTGTAGTATAAAGCAACAACATCAAAACTATTGACAGAACTCAGCCTTGAATAAACTGCATTCATAATATTTCAGTTTTTAAAGCATCCAAGGTTACGAGAGGACAGTTCCCTCCCGAGGCATTGTTTGGCTAAAAAGTTGAGGATGTTAGTCGATTATAAATCTTATGCAACTCGCTCATCACCATCTATTTTTGCCCCTTAATGTTCCCGCATTAGAAAGTCGCTGATCATGTGGGTTTTTGCTGCCTTCTGAATTCTGCAACTAGGTATTGGTGCTGCTTGGAAGGTTGCTGACGTATCAGAGCATTCAACAATTGCTGTATTTGGTCTTGGAACTGTTGGACTTTCTGTATGTAGTGCACTAGTCATTCTGAATTTCATCTTTTGACCGAAGCTATATTGAGTCTGATGTTGGCGAATCGTGCCTCACGCTCAATAGGTGGCACTAGCTGCAAAGCTTAGAGGAGCAGCTAGGATTATAGGCATCGATGTGAACTCAGAAAAGTTTGAAACAGGTAGTATATCTTTTATCTATTCGTCTATCTCAGTCTTTGTGATTTTCTTGCATACTCCGGAATCTTTGCTTTCCTTGCTTATTGATGATTTGCCAAATTATGCAGCCAAAGCATTTGGGGTTACAGAGTTCATCAACCCAAATGATCATGATGAACCTGTTCAACAGGTATTTCCAGTTAATATTATGATCAAAGTATGCATCTTTGCCATTTCAAGAAACAACATACAACAACTAAACTATGTCAGAATAGGAAAAATGCGAATCAGGCTTTGAAGCTTTAGGCAAGTTGCCAACGAATTAACTTCCCTGAAAGAGAGTAATGTGTCGGAACCACTGTGTTCATCACACGTTTCTTAGGTGTCTGATCTGATGCGTTTTCTGATGCGCTTTGTTTACTTTGTATTCGTGTACAAATTGAAATTGTTTTGTTTCCTGTTACCAGGTGATAAAGAAAATAAGTGATGGGGGAGTTGATTATGCATTTGAATGTGTAGGAGATACCGGAACCATAACAACCGCTTTGCAATCATGTTGTGATGTAATTCCTCTAGTATCTCTCACTCATTGCTGATTTGTTTCCATAAACTTTGCCTGTCAATTGAACTTACGCAACCTTTATTATCTTAGGGATGGGGTTTGACTGTCACTCTTGGCGTGCCAAAGGAGAAACCTGAGATAAGTGCCCACTATGCACAATTTCTCAGCGGAAAGACATTGAAGGGATCGCTGTATGGAGGCTGGAAACCAAAACAAGATATACCAAAACTGATAGACATGTATCTGAACAAGGTATGCGAAACAGGAAAAACCGGTGAAATGATTGTCTTTTGTTTACCCAACCCTAGTGAGCTTGATGCCTCCCTGTTGAGCTCCAAGTCGTCCTTCATTGAACTATTCTTTACATCGCCTATATCTGTGTATGAGCACTGCAAGGTCTGATGTGCTCGGTTTCATGCAGGAAATCCATATTGATGAACTGATCACGCACAACCTGGTGTTTGGTGATATCAACAAGGCCTTCAGTCTCATGAAAGAAGGCAAGTGCCTACGCTGTGTGATTCATATGCCAAAATAGGTGCTTTGGGTTCTATCTCTACGATCATTCATGCTTTTATTGGATTGTGATTTAGAACCAGCAAAAAGTTCTGTAGGTATGATAAATAAATTGAGATACTTGTAGTTGCAGTACGCAATCCCCTTTTTGCTCTAATAAAATTTTCTACTAGTATAAAACAGTATATTGAACGATACAGTAATCAAACAATGTATACACACAATGAGCATTAGTTAATTCATAAGATGGTATCATCAATCATATTAACAATTCAACTACAGGAGCAGCTAATAAGAAACGTTCACACGTCAACACTTTGTTACAAGACCCAGAAATAACACCATAACCAGCATCTACAATATGGAACAGCTGATCAGATGAAAGTCAGCAATATACAACTGGTTAACATGGTACACCACCATCTTCATCTGCAGCGGCCGTTCAATATATAACTTGATTGAACTCTAACAGCATTAACGGATCTTATCAGTCAGAAATTGGACACAGTTTCGCGAGCTTTGGCGAATAATGGCAACTGACAACCCAAGCCAAGCGCCCATGCTACAGGCCTATATGCAGCAAACAGCAGCTCAACAATCATCTTTCTCCAACATTTTGGCATGAAATGATCAATGATGAAGTCAGGAACCCGATAATTCTCTTCCCCATCGCTTATGAAGTAATGGTCCCTCAACCAACCATCACCATGAAGTGTCAAATGGATCACAGTACAAGACTTTTTACATAGAGCATAGACATCTATCTGAACTTCGAAATCACCCAACAGCTCTAGGCAAATGACTCACACTTGCTCGAATTTCACCAGCACCTGGCCTGCACAAAACGACAACGTAGGATAGAAAGATGAATCTTGCCTTCAAAATTTCGTCTATTACATATAAACCAGGTTACGCAAGTATGCCACAACCAAATCTATAGGCAATAGAACTATACTGGAGCCTGATTTCTATATTGCATGTTTGATTCGGGTAAAATGAATGAAGCCTAGGGGAGTTAGCGAACAAAAGGTGACTTACTCATTCCCCAACTAATGCCCGAGGTCTGTGTTCAAAAAAGAGAAGTGGCATCCCTGTCTGTGCTATGGCTCTGACGAATCCCATATTTGCCGTCAAAGTTGGTGCACTCCAGTAATCACCCGTGCCAAATATAACTTTGTTCTTCAAAGCCAGCTTTCTGGTAGCCGGGAGGCTCCTCATCCGCAATGAGGGGCTATCAGGTACAATCCTGTCCAATCATCAAACGGCAGCAAATAACATTATGATATTGGAAATTCAGAGTATACCAGTTACGACCGTGTTTACAGAAACTCTTCTAAAGATAATTGCAAATGATACATCTCTTAAACACAAAAATGATTACATCATTAGACATCTACAATACACAACGATGTCCTCACTGCCTAAAAGTAATACCCCCGGAACCCACCATACAGACCAAATTTGAACTGTAAATAGAACAAAATCTAGCAAAAAAAATGATACCCTTTCTAGAACTTAGATGCACACAGGAAAGCTTCAGCAACAGTAAATGGGTCTTCCACAACTCAAGAATACATAATTTATATGGAAGATTTACCTAAGGTGCTTAATTAGTATATCAGCTCTGGATCTTTCATTTGGACCTCCACACATTGAGACAACCTTCATGAACTCTGAATAAACAGTTTCACAGACGATACCCCTTTTTCCACAAAGTATGCCATGCAACTCAGAATGGATTGGCCTCTCGATCTCAGCATGCCCCTGTGAAGAATAGAACATGAGACTGAGACCAATTAGTATGTCATTATCCAGAGAAAGTTTCTACTTCTACCAGTGATGACCACATGTGCTCCATAGGTTTTGGTGAAACAGGATATGATTATTTGACACCAACAATTGCTAACAGAAATAGAATGCACTCGTGCGAAACATTTTATTTTCCACTTTATTCCAAGACTCACCCCTCAAGATGCTAGGATTAAAGTATTTTGCCAAGCTTAAACCTCTAGGACTCTGGCCAAAACCGACTTCCATGGTATTGATACTTGAAAATATGTAGTACTTGAATTTATTATCACTGATTTGCAATATGAAACCATTCAATGGTGAAACGCACGGTCAATCGCAAATCTAGCTTTGAGAAAGGAGGCGACATTACAAGACTAAAAAAGGAAACAACTACACTAAGAAAAACAACAGCAGTAGTGAAAGTGAGTACGGCAACCATGGCAAAAGAACATTTAAAAAAAAACACCATACCTGTGAAATTAAGAACTTGCTGTTGCTTTTGAAACGTTTCTCCAAATCACTTTCAGGTGTAGCCAAAATCTTCCCTGAACTTCCGTTGCTGATGCCCGATACAATAGCAATCAAAGCTGTTGTATCAAAATTGATTAAATCATCTCCGTAAGACAATTCCCCTGCTGTGGAACACTCCGCGTGTTCTGAATCCATGGAGGAATATTCTATGCTTGAAATCAACGAAATGAAAGAATTCCCAAGGCTTTTCTGATACTTCTGTATTTCAATGACTTGCCCCAGGGCAGCAACCGATGTTTGCTTAACATCTGCAATCGAGATCGAGCCAGATTTAGGATATTGTTCAACCTTTGAACTGAGAATGCATGCCTTTCTATACGATCTCGCAAGGATATCAACCCATTCTCCTTCAGGTTCCTCAAAGAACGCAAATTCAAAATGGGAAAGTTCCATTTCAATCTCGGAACAACTGAATTCCATCATTAGCATTTTACGAACAGAATCATCAAGTCCTTTGGCAAAGAATAAAATAACTGAGGTAGGCTGCATGGAGGGAGAAGTAGCAGCTGCAGCAAGTATTTGTTGCATACGCAGTTTCAGGCTCTTTTCTCCACCGGAACCATCCCAGGAAATATACTTTGGGTTACGATCCGACACGATGAACCACACAGGAGCCTTATTGAGCATACAAACAATGTCAACATGGATATCTTTGTGATGACTACCCCTCTGCCTTTCCTTTTTGACTCCATGTATCAGAGAAACTGGCTTGCATACACGTGAAACTCCAGTAATGCAAGGCTGTTGAATTATATCGACGATGGTCTCAATATACCCAATGTTGCAACTGCAAATTAAAATAGATTGAATAAGATAAGCGCGATGAAGGTGAAGAATAATTAAAGAAAAAAACTTGCCAAATTCCATCAACGATTTTTGAACTCTTGGCAGGGGACATGATTAAGAACCATTTCTTGGTGTTACCCTGAGATGCAAGGACCGATCAGAGTCCTGAGCTATATCATGATAGATCAGAACATCCAAGGTAAAGAGGAAATCTATACCATGCCATGTAACAACCTTCCATTAGTGTGCCACGGCTAGTATTGTCCTAAAGGTTCTTTGTAGGATGTTGTTTTCATTGGCAGGGAGCGGTAAAGGAAACTTTTCCAGCGCTTAGGCACAACTTATATGAAGTGGTGAAAGAAAAACAGTATACTGTTCTAAATAGTGGTGTTAGCGCAACTTGAAGATGATGGTAGTACGAAGAAACACATCTGTATCTACAGAAAACTGGAATTGAGAGATATGCCTAAAGGTGAATTTCATCCATTTACTATAAACTACCGTTGGAATTCACGTTTCACAACATGGACCGTTACTTGTATAAGTCCTAGAAATCACGCTCAAACAATATCATGCTTAGAGTAAAAAAGGATCAGAGAATTCGATAATTCTTTCACCTAGCCTTGACTTCAAAGATCTTTGGGCACATTTCCTCCAACAATTTTTCAGTTCCAAACAGCAGCTAGATTTCACAAGGAGTACCATTATCTCACAATGAAGAGAACAGAATAAATAAATTCAATCAATCGGAAAAAAACTTGTCATCAAGCACCGAATGATCAATCAAGCTCCACACAAGCATTTACCCCTCTCGACATTCGAAGTCTCGCAACACCATTACTCGAAAGCGAAGAACAACATCAACGAACTCGTATATCATCATCATCAAAATCGAATGAAATGAACAAAAAAAAATAATCAGGAGAAAAGGGAGGATGGAGAAAAGGACCTGAGAGTGGTTGATGATGATGAAGGAGAAAGGCGAGAGAGGAAGTTGAACTCGGATGTGGCCAAGCGAAGCAGAGTGCGCTTGCAGGATTCGGCGATCTTCGAACGAGGAAGCCCGCCGCTGATCCTCTCCATCACCGCCTCGCATCTCCTCTTCGCCGCTTCGATTATTCTCTCATCCATCATCTCCGCTTCTCTTCTCCCTGCGATCACAGGGATTGGCGTATCGGTCTTCTTCGCTGCTTGGGTTGAGTAAATTTGATATCAGTACTTTCTAGGGCTATTCGCTGTTTGGGGTTACGGTTGATGAAATAATTGAGACTTGTGAGGACCGTATGGAAAGTTCAATTTTTGCACGAACAACCGCAACTAAACCAAAGGTTTAATCATGTGATATATATCGTGGTGTCAAATCCAAGATCTGTTTGATATCATTATTATTTTTTATTTTTGTTATATTTTATGATAAAATAATTTTTTTAGGATCAATTTGTATCAATTTTATTTTCTATTTTCATTTTACTGATGAAATAAAAATGTTTATTTTTTATTTTGTTTTTGGTTTCAAATCCATTAAAAATTGATTTCTATTTTTGATTCCTGATTCATCTGAGTGTAATGTTAAATTTTTTTTTCTTTCATAAAGAATCATTTTATTTTTTAAAACGTTTTTGGTTTTTATTGTCAATTTTTTATTTGTGTTATTGGTTTTGGTTTTTACTATTTTGACGGTGATACCAAACAATCTCTTAGTTATTGATTTTTGTTATTTAAATGGATGAAAAAGAAATAGAAAATAGAAAATCAAAAAAATGATATTCAATCTCAGTTTTCTGATTTGCTGAGTATAATAATCAATATTTTTTTTTACAAAAAAACATTTTATTTTCGCTATCAATTTTTGTTTCTATTATTAATTTTGATTTTCATTATTTTTGTCAATAATATCAAACAGTCTTTAAGATTGATACCATTTGTAAATTGGATATCAAGCTAAGTGTATAACTTAGGACATTATGGATAATCCTTTTTTAAAATGTTAAGAACAAAAATATTTAGACCTTGTAAAACATAGTCATTACTGTTACATCTTTTTCGACCTTTATATTATTATTATATATTAATGATATGTTGATCCTATTTTGAGAGTCAAATAGGAAAATATGGTTTATGATATAGGATGGAGAAAGTATTATTTTTGTTCCATAATTTATACCCCGTCCATCCCAAATTTGTTGTAACACTTTAACTTAACACACGTCATGCGTGAAACGATTATCACTTCTTTATAAATTTTTGATAGTTCATGATAAAAAATTTTATAAAAGAAAAAATTATGTTTGATCATCATACGACATATGTCAAACTTTATCTCAAAAATAACAAAAAAAATCAAATTTTTATAAAAATAATTGGGACGACGGAAATATTAAAATGCACAACATCTACTTGCATTAAGTTGGTCTCATTAAGAATAATGACTTGGCGATTATATGTTACAACATACTCAAACTTAGGAATCAATGACCAAGACTGAAACATAAAGACAAGATACATTATGGAGATGAAAGCCAATTAATTAAGAGGTTCACAAAGATCAAGTTGATCCAAATCATAAAACATATTTATCATAATTTTTTGATCTTAATTATTAAACACATTAAAATTTATGCGTCTTGACATGTAATTTCTTTTTCTCATAATTTTTACAACGCCATATATATTAAATATTTCGTTCTTATTTTTATCGATGTCAAAAAATTATTAAAGATATATATGATTAAAGCTCATAATTTAATATATCTTATATTTCACAATAATTTCATAAAAATAATATCTAATTATCTTAAATTAGATTTTAAAACACGGTAACATTCTTAAAGGAGGGAGTATCTGTCTTTCTTAAAAAACATATATATCAATGTTCAAATCTATTCTTGAGCTCCTTACGACAAGATGGAGATTGTTGGAATTCTCGTAAAAGAACTCGAGATGAGAAAAAAGAAGAGATGGACAAAGCATGACTGGGCAAGATCGATACGGCATGAGCACGGCTTTGCGACATGGTGAACGGGGGTCTTTGGGCACAGCCTCTGCTAGGTGAACTACAAAATATTCTTTCCATCCAAGCGATTGTCAAAACTTTTCACGTGAGTACAAAGGTGGCTATATCACAA
>LIEC01000031.1:0-23701 GCA_001925005.1 Drosera capensis
ACTAATAAATTATTGATAATTTATATATATATATATATATATATATATATATATTCAACCTATGCTTAACAGATCTAAGTTTCCAGCCACTTGGACCGACACCGGTTTTTTTGGCATCATTAATTTTAGAAAGAGTGAAACACATGGGCCTTTCTGGGCACACAAGCCCGTACCATTAAGAGCCTGGCCCATCCATGTACTGGAGAATCTCTGCTGTCTGATTTTGTAGGATGAGGGCTCGGCCCATAAAAGACCTTTCAGTCCTTGTAGGTAATGGATCAATTACGTACTGGGTTTTGGCCAATATCTGAACCAACTCCCGAAGTTCTGATCAGCGCTCCAAGTTCAACTTATGGACTGGGCTTTACACGTTGGTAGTAATGTCCAAACAAACATATCACCACCAAAAAAAGAAAAAAGTGCAACTATTATCAATGCAGTTTTTGTTACAATGAAAACAAAAAAAATAAAAATTGGATAAATTATTGCTCTCTCATAAGTCGTCGTGCCAGTATCAAAAGCTACATTAATTTGAAAATACCGACTTCCAAAAACAAAGACACGGACAACGCAGAATATCTCTTCAAACTCTTCAAGTAGATGACCAAGTTTACTGATAATTGAGGTTGTTTTCCATGGGATCGAAACTTAGAAGTGCATGGGTTCAAGCAAGATGGATCATGGAGTCATAGATATCTAACATATGCATATTTAATCCACAAAGTGATGATGAAAGGTATCATTTTTGAATCCTTTTAATTTTCAACTGATTCGATTTATTCATTCGCTGAACGATTTACTTAATCACGGATATTTTTTGAACATCTTTAACTAAGGGATGAACAACAATCTCTTCTTGATTATCGGAGCTATCTTTTCATTCACTATTTCTCACCGATAACTAGCTAGTACTACTATGATATCTAAGAAATATGAAGCGATGAAAACGAAAATTTATATATCGACTAAAAGTTACGGGCAGAAATCCTGGAACCATTGGTGATGGAAAATGACTGCTTCATGTAAGTCGGCATTTGGCATCCTATTCTTGATAACGTTTGCCTATAAAAGTGCAGCTTGTGAAATTTCCTGGTAACTTCCAATATTCGTTCCTCTTCTCTTGTCCAAGTATGGTATCACCTTTTTGCCTTTTGAGTATAACTACCATACCTGCCCAAGCTAGCCATTGTAACATTTGGAATCACCTAATTGCTCGAGGTAATTAAAACATGGTGAAGCACGCATTTGATTGTCATTGAATTTCGAGCATTCAGTTATGACCTTGATAACGATGATTCAACATTTGTTAATAAAACGATGTTTTAGGTTTCCAGTAAGCTTTGAGAGTTACTTTTTACATGTCTCTGTAAATTTCTGAAGACAGATGCACATTTTCCGACTTATCAGCATTTTTTGTTACAACAGGTAACGGGTGCCAAAGTTCCTGTGAGCTTCATGGGAAGAAGGCAGGAGGCTTAATTAGTAGAAATATTGCTTTGACAAACCAATGATTCATTCTTTGCGAAAGGTATAACGCGGAGATCGATGACTTCAAGATCTCTTGCATGCTCCTGGAACAAAGGGGTGAAATGACCAATGGGGATCCCCGGCTGCACCTTTTGGTACAGCACAATGACTTTGTGGGATGAGAGGGTTGGATAAAAAATCTAACGATTTTCATTAATTGTACTGTGGGGTTTTTTTTGTAGAGGTTCTTATGCGTTTTTTTTAAAAGGATTTCTCATTCAAATTTTTTAGGTTTTATTTTCTTAAGAATATTTTAAATAAAGTTTTATTTTTTTTAAAGAATTTTGAAATATTATTTTTTTATTGTGAAGGGCTTGCACAGCCCAATGATTGTACCTTTTGATACAAGGGGATTCAGATCCGGTGAGATGAGGCTTCGTTTTAATATAATCAATATTATATGTGAAAATAAGTTCATTTAACTTCCCTCTTTTTCTATAAATAAGCCTCAATGGATCGAAAAAGTTTTACTTTTTTCGTCTCATTATATTTATTATTACATGTGAATTTAGATTTTTTATCTTTTAATTTTAATTATAAGTCATATATTTTTTTTAACTTTTTAAATTTTTAATCATATGAAACTTTTCAAATATGAAAACATTATAGATAATTTGAAATAATCTTTAGTGACTAGAGGGAGAGAATATTTTAAGTGACTGAAAACTTGGTTCATCTTAATCAAATATTAAATTCATATCTTATGGATAAAAAAAAAGATATTCAAGAGTTTTGTTTTTTTTCATGGATTCTTTCCGACTTTATCTAAATCATGTGAGTTTTTTTCATATAATAATTGGAATGGAATGAGTTTGTTTTTATATGTAAAATTATCATGTAACATTAATAATCATTTAAGTTATATTCTATCAGTCGTAAAAGAATTACAATGTTTATAAAATTGAGATGTCCAAATTAAATTATAACACTCACGTTTGTAAACTTTTTTTCTATAAAAATAATAAATTTCTTTTATATTATATCAACTTATTTCATTATTTTTTTAATTCTTTTATTTTTCCCATCTCTCTCCATCACACAAATCAAAACATAATATAATTTTTATAATAAAAATTTATGATAAATCAAACGATGATGATTATGTTAAAACGGAGGGACTGTATTTCAGTTTTAAGTTGGGTAAAACGAAAAACAAAAGTCAGTAAAATATATCCTTCCTTGTTTGTATCACGGACCTCATCCGTTCTCTATATATATGAGGAACAACCTCTCACCCCGATCTCAAATCCCTCTTCATCATCTTCCCCTTTCTCCCAAAATCAATGAATCAATCAACCACCCCTCTCCCCTTCCTAATCCACCAATAATCAATCAACCCAACCCACCCTAATCTTCATGTTCAATTTCTCCTCATCAATCCCAATCCTCTTCATCCTCCTCCTAATCCTAATCCTCACCTCAATCTCCCAATCAATGACCCAGCCCACCACCGCCAACACCACCAATCCTCGCAAGCTCCGCCGCCTTCCCCACATATTCACCAAAACCCTAGAACTCCCGCTCCCGGCCGACGCCGACATCACCCTGGAACACCACCCCAACTTCCTCCTCTACACCAGCTCCCCCTCACCATCCCATCACGTGACCACCCACGTGATCCAACTCCGTCCCGGCTTGACCAAACTCGTCGTCCTCCTCGCAAACGGGACGGTGGATGATGGGTTCGGAGATGTGATGAGGCTGAGGTTGCCGGAGGGTGCGGTGCCAGAGCTGGCGACCGCGGCGGTGAGGGAGGGGATGTTGGTGGTGAAGGTGCCGATGAAGAAGGGTGGGGAGAGGTGGGAGAGGGGGATGTGTAGGGAGAGGGCGGGGGGAGGAGGTGGTGGTGCGGGGAAGGGTGGTTGGGCGGTGGTTTGCTGATCGGAATGACTTATCTGGTGTCAAAGCCTCTCTGCACCCGTTGACGTAAGGGTTTATGTGTAACGCGGTGTTATGATATTAGAAAGAAAGTTGTTATAGGTATGATGTAATGGTGATACTAAGAGGGGAAATAATACGTGTAGTTTGGTTTTGGATGAGTTGGTGCTCGGTTTGCAAGGGATAATGTACATATTCTGTTAAGTGCTCATATGGTAACGTTTGAGTACATGTTCTATTGTGTTGGGGTTTTGTCAATCATTTTTGTCGTTGTTATTGTCGCTTGTTGATGTCAAGCATCGACGTTTTGTTGGGATTGAACCTTGTTAGGGCTTCGCGGCTTTAAGATTTCACGATTGACTCAGAAATGACAACATGCTTGAACAAGGGATATATAACTGTGTTAGGTCGCTGATCATTTAACCATGATTGGTATCTTGAATTCTGTTTCAGTTTATGAAAGATCCTTTCTGTCACAGAACAGCTGCTTTCTTATGGTTTTTATCCAGGAAGTTAAAGTGAATGGAGAAGTGCCCTTCGTTTACAACAATAGGGACAATACTCATAATCTGTCATCCTTGACCTTGCCTCAAGTGCATGGCCGCTACCAGGAAGTCGGCATTGACTACGTGAATACAAGTATTATCCTCACTATTTGTGAGGCATCAGTATGCATCTTTGTTACATGCCTTGCATCTTTAACTGCCTTCCCTCGAGATACTTGTAGAGATTGAAGAATTAATCGTAGGAGCATAACGTGTGTCATGTGAGATCTTGTACTCAAAACTCCTGTGTTTCCCTTGCCGGCCTTTGCCATCTCTGTCTCCATCCGCGGACACTCATTTCCCTGCTGCAACGTCGTTTGAAAGCTCTGCCATCCTGTGAAACTTTTGCGACAGAGTCTAAACCAAACCAGCAATCGCAACAAAGATTTGCGAAATTTGCAGTATACATCATGAGATAGGAAAGTAGATCACTGCTGATAGTTTACCTACTTCCTCTACACTGCTGCAATGTCGACTTTCCAGAAAACAGTACCTATAGATAGCAACAGACTGAAGATTGTTCACAACCTCTTCAAAGTCCATACTCACCATTGCTTGATAGATTGAAGACTCTGAGCTGTAATAGCGCCCAAGTGTTCCTCACGGATGCTTAATTCGCATGATATCATAAGACTATGGACTCAGAATCATGTCACTACAGATAAAGACTGATACTTCATAAACAATTTTCCCGATGTCATGCCATATTGCCATGCCATCTATGACGACAACGATACTATAGAACCAGAGCATAAATCAGAATCTCATCTCAGAGTTGTCATACAAACAATCTTTGATCTCGATTTTCCTTTAAAAAAAATCGAGCATTGGCAAATCACTATGGGTTACAACCAAAAAAGAAATGTTGTACCCGCGCCAATAGTATTACACAAATCAACAATATAACCAACAGCATAGCATTCTGGGGATGATTCAGTATTAGTTATGTTCCTTCAGGTGCCTCTCTCAAGCATCTCCTGGTATCGCTTGAACGACTCCATCTTTTGCAACCGAATCTGTTTATGGAATCTCTTGATGAACAAGTCTGCCACATGGTCGATCTCCCCCTCTAAACTGAAATCTTGTCCCTTATTCTCTTTGGCCCGCTTTGCCATCTCGATAATCGAACCACTGACAAGCCCATCCATATCGTCGTCGGCATCATCGACCATAGAGTCCCCATAGCCTTGATCATATTCATGATCATCATATGCGACAGCATTGCCACCATCATCCTTTCCGCCAGCATCATCATCGATGCATACCTCGATCACTTCATCCCTGACATTCAGAAGGGACTCATTACCCACGTCGGTGGCATTGGTCAGGTCCTCATCTTCAGCATCTTTATCTTCGACTTTCTTGTCTAGCAAAGCATGGAGCCGCACAGGAATTGAACCGAGCGACAACTTTCTAGTGCTCATCCATGAGAGAGCATGGAGGCGAGCACTCATCACACCAATGTTCCTCCTAACACTCAACATTTTCACCGCAGCAATAGAGTTCAATAGCAACTTGAGACGCTGCACCAAAGCCGAAGCTTTATTCTTCATATCTTTCGCCTTTTCTTTCTCTGTTGAAACTCGAGAATGCAAATGGACGAAGCAAGTCTGGTCACATTGGCGCCTTTATATAGTAGCTAATGACACAAAGCAAGCATTATTGAGGAGTAACATAGAAGCTGAGGAAAGCAGAACTGGACAATGCTTTTCCCTCGCCATGTTGCCTGGTAGGTGCAATTTGAAGCTGTGGCGCACCTTCACCATTCCATATGAAGATGTTAGCAAAACTTGTGATATTGGTGACTAAAGTCGAAAAGCGAAGGATTATGAAAAACGAAAGCTACTCCATATCAGAAAGCCAAAGGAATCTAATAATCTGTAAAAGCAAGCATTCACCGGCCAATTATGCAAGTTAACCTTTTTTGCTTTCCTAACTCATGTTGCTTTTCATCCTGTACATTGTCACGGGATTAGTCTTTTCAAGATCGTACGTCACTTAAACATCCTTGACTTGCATCTAAGTTTAGCGTTAAGTTCAGCTTTCCTCCTTAAGACTATCGCTCAAAACCTATAGGAACGCTAGTAAAGATGAGAGAAAGAGACTTAGAGAATATTTGTGTTTGATGAAAGCTTAGATACTTGCATTGCTTTTTGGATGTTGGATCTTCGATCTTCGATGTTCCCAATGAGCTACCCGAGGGGATTTATATACAAGTTCACCTCCTTCCAGACGGTGGAGATCAATTTGATCCTACGGCTATAACTCTTGATCTATAACATTCTATACAAATATCTAGATATTTATAAGTTTGGAGAATGTTCCGCAACTTGGGCTTAGTTTTGGGTCATCTTTGATTGGGCTTTGTTTCGGGCCTGACTCCAAATTTAGCTAATCCGTGTCAATATGCACCCCAAACTGCAAAAAGCCGAAAAACAAGTTCTTCCTCAGGAGTATTATGATGTATGGCTGTCACTCAAAAGTTAAATCGAGTTGATTACAAACAAGCAACTACTGATATTACATCATAACACTAGAAGTACGTTACTTTGGCATCACCGACCAAGAACTTGATGTTGAAAACTGAAGCGATATCGTAAATGTTACCGAGACTCAAATGTAATTGGCGCCTAGGAAAGGAAACGAGGTGCTGAATAATGAATGCAGTGTGGAAGCAAATGCAGCAAAAGCAAGCACAACCAAAGATATGAGCATCCTGGCAATCGTTACTGCTGTCTCCACTCAGATACCATAAAAAAAACACAAACGAAATCTGGGAAGATCCTGAAATTCAAATTTTGAATAGAAAAGCATAGCAAAGAAAGCAAAAAGGATTCTAAACGAAGAAATTCAACTAGCTATAAAGAACAATAATCAAGTGAGGATCCTGGAAGGCAACAATCGGCCGAAAAATAAAATAAAATACTCTAATGTTTAGCTGCAACAATGGGCGAAAAAGAAAATGAGGAACATCAAGGTGCAACAAGCATGAAATAGACAGCAGAACTCACTAAATTCATGTATTGTTTTCTGTTTGATATAAAGTGGTAAAAGTTGGGCTCCAATGTAATATGCGTTGCAGTCAATGGGCTTGCAGAAATTCCTTCGCCTTGGAAAATCGAATAATTTTGTAGGAATTTGTTCCATGAGCCGTCCAAGTTAGATGACCCGCTGAAGCACCGAGCATGTAGCTAAACGAATTCTTTCTCAAAACAGCACGCCTACATGGAGTAAGAAAACATGACTGTAAATAAACAGGAGATGAACCTGATCTGATCGTTTTAAGCGAAAGCAGCCACAATTTTCCCTGTTACCGGCCCATTAAGGCAGGACTGGAAGGTTCAAGAAATATGATCACGTTCCTGGATGGCTTTCGGTATATAGCAATAATCACAATTGAAAATTATTGGAAACATGAATATGCTCACAGCCACCAGTAGACCCGGAGGTATTCAAATTTCATATCGTAGTTGTTTACCATAATGTTCATATAAACCGTACATCGGCTTCATGTCCTAATTGCGGATTTCTTACGAGATAATGAAAGTTTGCTATGCGAATATAATTAAATGCAAAAGAACTCTGGTTAAAATTTTCTACTTGAAACCAAACACAGATTCAATAATTCAAGAGGCACACAAAACATTTTGAATGTCAGCAAAAGCCGCATCAGTAATTTCTCTGCTCTGAAATTTTCTGTATGACCATCACATATGCAAATATTAACAGGCTTAATGTTTTTTAACATTTGGAATCAAATTTTTGTTATTAACACACAGACAAATACAAATACAGTGTGCTATGCATATATATCAACACGCACACATATATACACATACATTACACTCTGTCCCAAATTAATTAAAAAGTTTTTCTATTTGCGTCGTTTCAAAATAAATAAAACGTTTTCTTATTTGGAAAATATTTTCATACTAAATTATCGAAAAGTTGGTATAAGTTTCTCAATTCAGGCACACTACTTACTTACATCAATGAAAATAAGAAAGGAGAACGAAGAGCGGGTGACAAACGATCCAGAAACATTTCTATTTCATATCAGCCTGTCATCCTTTCTTCTTCTTTTTTTCTTTCTCACTCTAATCTCTCACGCACTCATCCTTTCCCATTCTTATCTCTCTCACACGTTCATAACAACAAAAATATCATTGTTTATTAAATTCAAATCATTCCCAACTCTTTCCTGACAGCAATACCATAGTGTACCATCATCCATGCTAAATAGAACAGTTTCAGTTTATAAAGCCCTTGATCGAATCAATCTAAATAATCAGCACTTGCATTTCCTCATTCTAATCAAACCCATCATCTGCCGAATCATCACAAATCCCTCTTTCAATCAACAAGTAGAAGCACAACGAAAAAAATCCCATCTAATTTTTTTTCCTTTTCCCAAAATCAGACTACACTAGAAGGGACCAAGATACTCTAGAGACTAGACGCCCTCAAAATCCTAATTTGACCGGAACCCAGTTCAGATCAATGCGAAAAGAATCTACCCATCGAGCAAAATATGGACCTTGCTGTAACAGCAATGAAAATAACTTAACAAAGATTTTCAATGGCGTGTGCAAATTGTTGGAATTGTACCGCACAAAACGACAACTAAGGAGACAACGATGAGTGAGGAGAGCACATCGACGCCGACGGCGGCGGCTAATGGGTGGAAACGAAGGCTCCGCCGGAAGATGCGGATCTCGCCGGAATGATAAAGATTAAAACATGAGTTGGATCTGTTTCGGGACATCGAGATGGGTTTATTTTTTATTTTAGTTAGATATATTTAATATATGTATTCATCAAATTCTTAATAAAAATTAAATTATTTTAAGCTAAATATAATTAATAAAAATTGATAAAAAATTATTCATATATTTTTAAACTTAGAAAAAGATTGTATTTTGTCGTTCAATATTATCTCCATCTCATATTAATAATCAATCTTAAAAAAATTATAATTTTTTATAATCTTTTAACATAAAAAATATCAAATCAATATTATCTGTTATATTATATTCATTATATTTTCTCATAAGTATTTCAGTAAATCTCATTATCACAAAAAAAATATTTTTTATTTATTAAAATTCATATTTTATTTATTAAATTTTTTATATCGAATAAAAAAAAATAAATATAAAATAAAAAAATATTTTTATTTATTTATTTTGACGGGAGGAGAAGAGGGGGTTGTGGGTTGGGGTTATGCTCTTTTCCTTTTAAGAGAAAAATTGATCATTGTTCGAAACGGAAACGTTGTTCACAGCACTGAAGTTTTTGGACAGGAGTCAGACGCATTGTTTAATCGTGACATAGTTTGTACTTAGTCCGAGGTGAATATAAATCGATAGTGTTCCATGTACGTACAAACTACTTATCATGAGAAAGAAGCTTCAAAATGACAATAAACTATGGTGCAATAAAACATTAATCTGTGGCCACAAACATACTGTCGTGTGGCTGGCACATCCTATACGTCGATGATTAATCAACACCACTGATTAAAAACAGCATATGTGAAACAAAACAACTGATTTGATTCTTTTAGCCCTTCCCCCTATTTATATGAGATTAACATGTCTATAATCTCTTCTTAATTGTTGTTGGACCTAATCAATAGGTCATGAAAATAAATCTCCTGAACCAAGTAATATTTTTCCAAAGAAATGCGTTTTCTAAGATTCCTGAATGTAAGGATCAACTCTAGTCATTGATCAACACCCGGGTTTTATTTAAAAATGAAATCCATGATCATATGATTATGAATAAATATTTATTTATTATTGAATCAATCTTTTTTTATGTTTTCGAGTATAGAATATGCTTCTAATATTAGGTTTGTGCTTGGCTCATAGATACTGGCATAATGCTAAAAGCCGTGCGTAACAGATTTTGGACATCCCTAACATGATTAGGATCCTTAGAGCCGATTCCGGCAATTGTCATTACTCATGGTCTAATGTTAACCCAAGTAACCTACAGTATTTTTTTATTATAACTTGTCACAAATATACGGTTAAGGTTGGTCCTTAATTAATCATCTTAAACACATGAGAAATGTTTTAATTCAAACAAGTCAACATGTGTAAACAACAAAATGACAACTTTGTCACGACCACAAAGGTCCAATGTAAAATGTCTCCATCACTTCACCTATAAATATTGAGATTAAACCTTAGTACATCTCACTTCATCACAAGGACTAATAGTGATAGTATAATCAATCTTCTCATTAAATCAAGTATGGCTTCCTCAAAGTTTACCACATCATCCATCTTGCTCATAATGCTCCTGGGATTCGCCATCCTGGCCATCGATGTTACTGATGCCCAAGGACTAGTGCCCGGTTTTTACAACACCTCGTGTCCTGAGGCCGAGGATATCGTTAGGAATGTGACCGCTCAGTATGTTATGAGCAATCCAAGTCTCGCTGCGTCTCTGTTGAGATTAACTTTTCACGATTGCTTCGTCAGGGTATGTATTACAGGGACTTAAGAGTCGCAACCGAGTAACGAAGTTTCTGTTATTCTTATAAACTCATGCTGTAAAATCAGCTAAGCAAGGTTTATATTAGACGAGCAAGTCCCATTCATATAAGCTTATTTTCATTTTCAGGGATGTGATGCATCAGTACTTCTGGAGCCAACTGCTGCTAACAACTCGACCGAGAAGACTTATCCGCCTAACCTGTCACTACGAGGATTCGAGGTTATCGAGGCTGTCAAAGAGCAGTTGGAAGCGGCTTGTCCTGGTATTGTTTCTTGCGCCGACATTGTTCAGCTTTCCGGCCGAGATGCTGTTGAAGTGGTAAGTTTTAACCATATACTGTTGCTTGTGGACCTTAAGCAAATAGACGGTTATTTCCCTGTTAATTAGTACAGGAAAAGATAACATAATCAATGATCAAATCCGCGGATAAAATAACTCTGTGGAAACTTCGAAACTTCTCAGGTTTATGGACCATCATGGTCAGTGCTCACCGGCAGGAGGGACGGGACGGTTTCCCTTGCAAGTGAAGCCGCCGAATACCTTCCATCTGCTTATGGCAACATTACGAGCCTCAAGGAGAACTTCGCAGCAGTCGGGTTAAGCGTGAAGGATCTTGCAGTTTTATCATGTATGTACAATGTGGTCATTTAAGTATCTTTGTTTTTGGGTTATAACTTCAGTCCGAGCATTAAACATATCCCCAAACTCTTCTCTGAAAAATTACGTGCAGCTGCTCATACGATTGGAGTTAGCCACTGCGCATCGTTCGCAACAAGACTCTATAACTACAGCGGGAATGGCGACACCGACCCTTCATTGGATCCAAACTACGCTGCCTTCTTGATGCAGAAGTGCCCACAGAACTACGACGACCAAACCGAAGTCAACATGGACGCCATCACGCCTTACAAGTTCGACTACAAGTATTTCGTTGGCATAACGCAGAACAAAGGGCTATTAGAGTCCGATGCAGCTCTGGTAAACGACGATGAGACCAACTCTTACCTGCAGTCGCAGGTTTCGACTCAGGGCTCGACATGGGTCCAGGACTTTGCCCAGTCTATGGCAAACATGTACCAGCTTCAGGTGCTCACTGGTAACGAAGGCGAAATCAGGCAAAAATGTGGTTATGTTAACTCATCATAACCATTTCGTCTACCATGTAAAAGAGTGTATTTTCATCAGAGAGAGACTAGGAAATAAACACCGAAAACCAGGCAAATTTTATTTGATATGTTCTGGACAAAGTCTCATATATAACCATAGTTCACGAAGAGAAGTACAAGAAACAAGGATTGAACATATATGTCGAGTTGCTAAACCAATTCATGGCTCAAAAGTCATGCTTTCTGCTTCCTTTCTCACGGACTCGAACAGCACAGAGGACAAGTATCGCTCTCCGAAACTTGGGAAAACCACCTGCATATATCATAGGTGCCATGACAGGAATAATGCCAGAAGAGCGATGGCAAAAAAAATTTGAGCATCTAGCAATCAATGGCAAAACCTGGATGATATATCTGAAAAATGTGAAGGGTATTTGACTTACGACTATGAGTTTTCCAGCATTCTCTGGCCTCTTAGCAACCTTGATCGCAGCTGCTGCTGCAGCGCCAGATGAAATACCGACCTACAACATAGCACATAGTCCATCAACCAGATGCTAAAAGAGAGTAAATCATCCCTTGACAGATTAAACAACACGACAGAGCTAGAGTTCCTGCATGCAACTGGAAAGACCTAGAGGCCCGGCTTCGAACCAAGCAATTGTGACCGAAGGACTATGCAAGCAAGTCCTCTAGCGACCACAAAGACGGGTCACGACTCAGTACCCAGACAAATTCATTGACTCATTTTGACCTGTTGCGACCTCGTTTTCTAGGTACAAGAAGCCATTTTTTAAGCAACATGATTCACTGAGAACTTGACGTTGCAGGAGTCTTAACTTACCAGCAAACCTTCTTTCAAGGCCAGAAGCTTGGCTGTCTCCACAGCTTCATCACTAGACACCTGCCATTTTAAAATCACAGTTAGCTAATAGACTGGTTCTCAACATAGAAGTGATAGTAACATGAACGAAGACGACCAGGCCACACAACAAGAAGCTACAATGAATGGTTTCATGGATTCTTACTTGAACGACTTCATCAATTGCGCCTACTTCCAGAACCCCAGGGACAAAACCAGCTCCAATACCTTGGATTTTGTGCGGGCCTTCGACACCAAAACATTAAGAGGAAGTTAGTAAAAGCACCGATCAATCATTACAATGTTCAATCTAAACGAGGCAGGCTAAAAATCATAATTGAAACTAGACTTCAGCAAGAACAGTGTAATATTGGTGGATTAGTTAATCTAAGTGCACATGAACAAGTTCTCGAGCATAAGGTGAGGTTTGGGTCTATTCCGCGTTGAATTTGGATATCTTCTTATGCCATTATTAAAAAAAAAGTAATACCTGTTGTCAAGTTATTGAACAAAAGAACTGATAACTGGACAGTTATGATACGCAGCTTATTGGACTGGTTTGAGTCAAAAGGATCATATTCATATGTTTGGTTCACAGTCCAATGATCGAATAAGTGCCCTCGGCATTCAGTCTGCTTTTTTGGAAAACACCAATCGGACCTGAACCACAATGAGCTCTACAAGGAGGTAATTTGCTTATCTAAAGCCAATTATCTCCCCAGAATGGAACATCGCCAGGTAGAAAACAAAACTAGCTGCTGGCCAAAGACTATCCAACTGCAGGTTCATGCAGGTAGCTATGGCAAAACCGAACAGTACAAAACAGTACAGGAAACAAGCATCAATCTCAATAAAAAGACGTCATGAAAATCTGCACTGATCAACTCACCAGGTTTTCCTCCTGAGAGTACTGGACTTTCGGTTGGTTCGACACCATACAGCTACAAAAATCGAACACAACAAATTGGAAGAGATATATCAACAGCATATAGAAAGCAGTCGCTGAACAATTAAAGGACCTCTTAGCATTAGAAGGAACCATCAATGCAAATTGTTGTTGACAAGCAGGCTAACCTTTATGTCGGGGTTTTGCTCCTTCAGATATTTCCCAGCACCAGTTATCGTACCTCCAGTTCCTATACCAGAAACAAGAGCATCGACTTTCCCACCAGATGCAGTCCAAATCTCCGGCCCAGTAGTTTCATAGTGGATCTAAAGAGCACATTCAGTTTCAACGACATTTTCATACCACGTAAACCACAACCACAAGCGGTCACACAGCTCCATAGGCAGCATGGAAATTCAACTAGAGACATCATTTTAAGTGGCTACAGTTTAAGAGATATTTTCAGCAGCGACATCAACAGGAAAAAAGATACCTTGGGGTTGGCGGGATTTTTCGAACTGCTGGAGGATGTAGGAGTTGGGTGTCTGGGCCAATATCTCTTCCGCCTTTTGAACAGCACCTTTCATGCCCTTTGCAGGATCTGTCAACACCAACTCGGCTCCAAAAGCCCTGAGGATGATTCTTCTCTCAAGACTCATTGATGCAGGCATGGTGATGATGAGCTTGTAACCCTTGGCAGCTGCCATAAACGCCAACGCAATTCCAGTGTTGCCACTGGTGGGTTCAATCAGGACGCTCTTCACACAACAGCAAAAAAAAAAAAGGGAAAATAAAGAGAAAATGTCAGCAGTATCAAGTATGAACCAAGTAACTTTCCAAATCATGCATTTCGCAGAACTAGGGAAAAAATTTTATTTAACAATCGCTGCATGTATAAAAACACAAAACTTTCATTAATGCAGAGTGCAATCTCAGTATCCCCCCTAGGTCACCATGATCACCATCCCAAACCCTGCATTACCTTTCAAGGGCTCCGAAAGATAATCTGAGATACAGGACAGAACATGTAGCAATCAACTGGATCTAGAAGAAGAAAAGGATGAGTGCCCAAAAGAGGTGTGCTAGATTGAAGGATAAGTAAACTTCAGGCAAGTAGAAGAGATACAATTGAGGCACACCAGTCTCAAAATTTTCAAAACAAAAAATGCTACTTGTTAAGATAAGAAAATGCTTGTTCAAAGGGAAGAAAATATCAATTTGGCCAGAAAGCATAAAAGGAACCAACCTGAAGTAAAAGCTTAAATTCATAGGATAGGCATAGGAAAATATTCCACTAAAAGATTCTTGACCTTGAGAATCGTTGACCTTGGAGATGTTTGAAACAAGGCCAAGTCTACATCGAGTAACAGACAATTAAAACGAAGGTAAACTCACTGCGGTTCAGGTAAAATCTCCAAAGACAAGGTGCTTAAAAATGGTTTACTTCGAGGATTACAATGGCGATAAATGGGAGCTTTGGTGATCAAGTAATTCATTAACTCGCATGATGAAACAAATTTATAGGAAGTTGCAAACCTGTCCAGGGGTGATGAGGCCCTTAGCCTCTGCATCAGCAATCATACTTAAGCCAATCCTGCAATGTAAATAGTGATATGAGATGAATACTTAAAACCAAAATTGAATAAAATATACATGTCAAAATAACTAATGCAACATGTCGTCTATAACCTCGACGGAGATGTTTAATACCTATCTTTGACACTGGAGCATGGCTCCATCATCTCCAATTTAGCAGCTATGCGGGCAACACAACCATCGGCAACACTGTTAAGATACACAAGCGGAGTTTTGCCTATCAACTGTACAAAACCAAAGGACCAATTAGCTATACAAGAACTTCCGATATGAAATATAAGGAAATGAACCCAGCTAATCTGAAGAACACATGCCTCAGTCACATCTTTAGCGATCCCAATCTTCTCACCTGCCATGCTTGAGTTCACTGAAAAAGTTGGATCACAAAAAGTACATATTAGCAAACACAAATACGCATGAACAAAACCTATTGAAATTCCAACCAAAAAAATACTCGAGCAGAAATCATATTGACATTCGAACAAAAATAAATTCACAACCATAAATTTTCAACAAGAATCAATGGGTCATTCTCCTCTTGAGAGGTCTAACTCAATGTTATATGCTTCACCATAAGAGTAATGCTAGGGAGCCAATTGAGGTATTCTTATAGGCATATACATATCCTTTCAACACAAGGGGAATTTCACACATTGAACTTTTCATCAGCTCAAGTAAACAAAATACAATGGGTCAATCTTCCCCTGCAAGATTGATCAGAATTTTATATGTTCCACCATACAAGCAATATTACCGCCCGTCCCACCAAAACTATCCATCTCATAGGTTGATCACGGGTATTTATCAACAAATCACGAGGATAAACCGAATATGATTCAACGAAAACAGAAATCTAGTAGACGCCCATATCATTTTCCTAAACCACATAATCAATTCAAAGTTTGTCACTTTCATCGAATCCAATACATATATACTTCATCCATCCCAAACAACTTGAGAAATGTGCGGGTTTTCATACTCTTCCATCCATTGCCACCAATCAATCACACACAAAGACAAAGCCACAAAGCATCATCATCATCATCATCCCATCATCAAATTGAATCAAAACCCACTTATTTTCACCACCTCAGCAACTGATCCGAGCACAACCCAAATCCCAAAACCACCCCAAATACAAAATCCAATCAAATCCAAACCCCAAACAAAAACCCTAGTTTCAGTTCCTCGAATTCCAGTCAGAATTAACTGAACTGAGAATCCAAACAGATGAAATGATAAGATAAAGTGAGGGGGGAAATTACCTTTGAAAAAATCAACGGTCTTCTCACTTGCCTCTCAGTCTGTGATCAGAGTATATGCCCTTGCCGATGTTTCGACACAAATATTTATACAGATAAAAAAAAAAGCAACAGTGTCTATCACCAGTATTAATGCGATAAAAAAAAGAGAGAATTCAATTTTTAAATTTTGTTTTTTGTTATTATTAAAATCTTTGGGATTTTAACCATGTTATTAATAGACAATTTTTGTTATTGTTTTTTTAATCTGATATTTATATTGTGGTGAGCCCAGGAATATTCTTCCGTGGTTGAAATTGTTTAATCAATAATACAAATAATGTTAGTGTCATCATAGATGTGATCTAAAAAAAATTGAATTAATAGTTATTTTTTCGTTTCAAATAAATTATCATATATTATTAAATATCTCAATTATAATATTTTTATTTTAGATAATTTTAAAATATCAAATAATCCATATTTTATGTCACGTCATCTTCTCTATCATTATTTTTTTTCTCTCCATCCATTTATAATTTCACCCACAAGAATATAAAGATAAAATATCACAAAATCAATATATTTCTTAATATCACAAACACCAAGATGCATCGTGATCCTTTGAAGGCCACAAAGGTTGATATATTTTGAGTTTCATATCATTGAAAGAAAAAAACACACATCAAATTACAAGAATTTTCTGAACCCTCCTATTATTATTATTATTAGACTATTTTATCATGGATAATAATAATAATAAAAATGATTCTTATCGCTTCTAAAAAACTTCTGTTACGTTATCTTGACATATAACATGAGCAGGAGCCCTCCTATTCATCGTAGGCAAATCTTAAGAAGGAAAAAATTTAAAAAGTGAACCGCTTTGTTTGTTGCAGCAAGTTTCAGTTTGATTGTAAACTTACCTTAAGTAGCTGTTCATGAATTATTAACTAATTAACATGAGATTATGAATCAACGATAACATCAAAATATTAGTTGTACAGATGAACCAATCACAAAATAATCAATGTCACAATCATTAAAAAAAAAATCCCAATAGCATCAAATGATTCATCGAATATGGATTAAAAAAAGATGATTTGATTGTATCAACCTTTTGATGGATAAGATTAATCGAGAGATAAATTGGGGTAAAATTCACGAAAAACGACTTGACGGAGTCCCGTAGAGCAAAGCAAGAAATGGGGAGGAAAAATATGAATATGAAGCACTTATAACGGACTTTTTCACAATCGTGCTTCTTCAAAGATATATGATCTTTCGATACTGGATGTACCGACCAAATTGGCCCAAACACAGAGGACCAAAAAGGACCCAACATTTCCCTTGATCTCACAACCTCACTACTCATTATCCAAACCTCATCTTCACACACACCACACAACACCAAAAAAGAAGAAAACCCACCACTCAACACTCACTTCCACGAACCAATGGCAACAACACCACCACCACCACTCCACCAGCTCCTCGCCACCACAACAACCACCCTTCCACCACCACTCCACCAGCTCCTCGCCACCGCCACAACCCCACCCTTTCGCAATCGCCATCGCCATCGCCGCCGCCTCGCCATGTCGTGCACCTACAAGGTGATCATAGAGCACCAAGGAGAAGTCACAGAGTTGGAAGTGGATGATGATGAGACAATATTGTCCAAGGCATTGGATCATGGAATGTCAGTGCCTCATGACTGTAAGCTAGGGGTTTGTATGACTTGCCCGGCGAAGCTCGTCGACGGGGTGGTAGATCAGACCGAAGGGATGCTTAGTGATGATGTTGTTGAAAGAGGGTTTGCGTTGCTGTGTGCCAGTTATCCGAGATCGGATTGTCGGATTAAGACGATACCGGAGGAGGAGCTCTTGGCAATGCAACTCGCCACTGCTAATGACTGAAGTGAACTTTGGAATCTTCCTTTTTTTTTTCTTTTTTTGAGGGTTTGGATGAGTAGATGTTCTGTTCTGAGTTTTGAGAGTCGATACCTTGAGGAGTTGAGTGTTTCCATGTAATGGTTGTTACCTACAAACATATGAGAGAATGCAGAGTAACTTTCTGATGTTTGAAATTGCTCTTTTATCGTTTCCTGCATGGATTAGTAGTGCATTGCAGAATTGATAACCCAACAGGTTCGAACATAATTCATAGAAAGGAAACTGAAAATCCGATCACCATCATTGAGAAGCAAGTAAACATGGATACTGGAATGGAAACATAGCTCTTTCAAAGCTATCATCTAACTGAACTGTGACAAAAGAGAGGATAAAGGTTAGTTCCGAAATAAAGAACCACTATCGACGAAAGCCATCCTGCAAAGATAAAGAACGACGACTACTTACTCGTGTTATACTTCATATGAAAAACAAGCAAAACAAGGATACGCTTCTTCAAGACATCGATGGTCTTCCCCCTCTGACCGGTGGTCTTGGTGTGCTGACCACGAACCCTGAGACCCCAGTAGCGACGCGCCCACAGTGTTTCCTGTCCATTACAGAAGGACGTTAATTTTAACAAGCAACAAACCTGGATCTACCATATCACTTTCAGGAGATGAGTAACGATAATTTAACTCCTGTTAAATTGCGGAAATCGGAGCCGCTATGGAATGTATCAATCCAACAGATTGAATAAAATGATCATCGAGATCCACAGATAATTTTGACATCCACCAATATATATTTTTAATAGTTATTATCCACGGGCAACAAACACTTACATACATCCTGGATTTTGTGCCAAGGGCAACTAAATAGAAAGAATGGACCAGAACAAATAGCGCCTAGAGATCTAATCAGGTTTTCTGGGTTGAATACTTCCACAACTACTTCCACTCTGCCATTTCCTACACCCAGCCATGATGTTGCTTCCGAGTTCAGCACGCAACTAAGAATCAATTTAAACCACAATTAATCGCAATCAGGTTTAATCAAATCAGCATATTATTCCAAACACTTACTTGGTCATCTCAAAACATGGCCTCCATGTTATCCTAAGCTAATATCATGCCACCACATATATAAACTAAAAATTTATGCTACACCTAAGGGTAACACACCTGATCTTCTTGAGACGCTCCAGATCATCTCTCAGCTTCATGTCAAGCTGATTTGAGACGACTTGAGAACACTTTCCATCCTTGTAATCCTTCTGTCTGTTAAGAAACCATTTTGGGAACTTATACATCCAAGGATTTGCCACGTGTCATCAGGGTTTCAAGCTCCGGAACAGAGAGCTCGCCAGCCCTACACAAACAACACTGATGCTTGAGAAGTATCGAACAAAAGAATAGTGTAAAACATCTAGTGAACTCCCATGAATTTTTTTATTTTTTTTTAACATTATTGCCAAATAGGATCCTGTAAAAAGCAATCTTTGATGAAAAAACACAAAAAAGGCAGCAGTTCTTAGCTAGCCACACTTGAAACTGGGCAAAACTCTAGTAAAACATAGTGACTACGATGAATGATGATAAGAAAGTTGAACACAAAAAAAGCCAAAACATAGCAGAAAGCAACTGATGCAGTATGCATCTGCACTCGTAGCTCAGAATTTAGTTCAGAATTATATTCATATAACAACCAGATGTAGCTATCATGGAACAAAATTACAACATTAAGGAGTAAAATATGTACACAGATAGAATGCATACTATGCCTCGAGAATCCTGTCAGTCATACAAACTTCTACTATGAGATCTGATTGAATACACTCTATGCTGCAGAAATTTGGATAACTGTCGTATGAGATCTGATTCATTGTACTATGACATCAGATAATAAACCAACAGCATACATTCTGAGACATAATTCACCAGAATCATCACAATGCGATTCACTCACACTCCACATACACCAATTATTTCTATGAACACCTCGTGTACAAATCTCAAAGATATCAACAAGGCAACGTTCCAACCGAGTTGCCAGTTGCCACTACTACCAGAGTAACCAGACCATTCCAACAACTGATCGAGGTGATAGCGTACGGAGCCTTCCGCTTCCCGTCCACATTCGTGTTCACGGATAATGTGCTGAAAATCCTCGTTCGTTCAACATCTAATTGAATCAAAAGAAACACGAATCGAGGAACTGTGATTCATCGAAGAGGAGAAGAAGAGATCAACATTGTTGCTGTTGTTGATTCTCTGCTGATCGATCGAGAGTGGTTCGCTGCCGCCGGTGAAGTGCTCTGCGATTTTCCACTGCGACGAAACCCGTACGAGGGTTTTTGGAGTTGCGTGTGGAGAGAAACCCCAAGGACAGTATTAGACGGATATTGTCAGGAGAGTCTCACCGGACATCCCGAGGGATAAGATCTCCGATCATTCTTTAAATCGGTCCGATGAATCGTGTTCATCTATTATTATTAAGGATTATTTAATATTATCGATCAAAACATTATAAAAAGAAAATTAATAAAAAGTAAAAAAATTAATAATAAAAGTCAAAATTATTTTATAAAATGATTGTTTTAAAAAAAATATTAAATATTCTATTCACATGAAACATGAAACAAAAATAAAAAACTATTTTTTTTATTTTTTATTTTTTGTTTCTATTTTATCCGTTTCATAAATAAGAATAATAAAAAACACTTTTATTTCATCAATGAATGAAACAAAAATCAGAAATAAAAATGATACTAAAGAGACACTTATTATTTTGTTGTTGTATTAATTGCATAATCTGTAAGTTATCCGTTTTAGGGTTTAGGGTTTTAGAAAGTTTCTAAACTAAATATTTATAAGTAAATTAGCTTAATTCTTAGGACTAAGTTAGGAAGTATAGTTTCTACCTAGTTGAGACATTAAGTCTGACGACAGTTTGGATGTGTTTGTTTATTTTCAGGTTTCTATTTTCATTTTACTGAAAAAGAATATAATTTTATTATTATTTATTAAATGGAGGAAACAAAAACTGAAAAAAGATTATAAAAAGAATATTTTTATCACTATTTTCTATTTAATCAAAGTATATTATTTCAGTTTTTTATTTTATTAAAAATATATTTTATAATTAAATGATTTTAATTTTCGTTACTAATTTTTTATTTTCGTTATTGGTTTTGATTTTCAAAATTTTGAATTATAAGTTTTTGGTTATTGATCAAATTGCTTTGGTGGGATCATTGGACTTTTGTTGCTTTGCTTCATGGGTTAATGAAATATCTTGTCAAGATTACGCCTCGAAGTTGCCTTCACGTTAGACATTGGTTCATCACATGTTCGTCCGCGTCACACGTTAAGAATTGTTTGTTTTCTGCTATAGCGAAATTGTTAGTATTTTCTTAGCGAAGTTGATTATTTAATCAGACTTTCAATTACATAACCCACAGAACTTAGGTTGTACGTTTGTCTTGTAGACATGTCACATGATACATGGCATTGCTAAAGTTCCACTCTCATGTTTCCACATATTCACAGTAAAATGTTACATATTACTCCCACCATCCAAAAAAATATATAATATCTTAATTTTATATGTGTGTCGATGTACAGTTTGATACGTGCATAATTAATGATTGTGTAAGTTACGTATTTCAACCTAATACATATTACGGGACGACCAAACGTAATTTGATATAAAAAACAAAATTTATATTCATGCATATAATACGTCTTGTATGCGATAGAGTAGTACTAAGATACTCAAGAATAACGGATTTATAAAATATATATATATGGTATATATTATATGACGAAAGAAATAATAAATAAATCATCAACATTAGAATAAAAGAAACTTTAAATTTTGTGCTGCTTATCTCAAGTTGCCCCTACACATCAAGGACAAGCAAAGGGCATTTAAGCTGTACCAGCACAACAAAGCAAAATATTGATGGTTATTGTTTCCCATTGTGTGTTTCTAAACATGCATCAAAGCAATCGGTATAATCAGAATTCAAATCCATGGACTTGTTATGTTGATTGCTTTACAAATGCATCTTCATCTTATGGACTTGTTATGTTGGTATATGCATCATAAGATCAGAAAATACTTAGCGGTTACAGATAACGACTCGACTCGACTAAGTGGAAGCTGTCCAACAAGACTCGTCATGTAAGTCATGTGTCATCTTTTTCATATGAACAGATTCATGCGGATTAAGCTGGTTTAAGTTTCTTTTCTCAGCTTCTCATCTGATTGCCTAACTACATTGCCATACAAATTGGTTTGATCCGTGTCGGTTTGGTAGCTGTGATCTATCGGATTAATATCGTCATTAGGAACCCAAACTAGTTAATCATACCAAGGTTAAGGAATTTACAGGTTCTTTACCTTATATCGTGAAAGTATTCGACAAGCAATTTTTGTCTGCGTAGAATCTTCTACGGACATGTTGCGATCCTTCTTTCCGATACAGTGATGGCTAACCATCACGAGATCGTTCGGCTCAATGCTGTGAATATTGCTTTGATATAAGTACTTTACAAGAAAATTGCCCCGTGAATATTGCTCACTTCTGTGATTGCTCCGTATAAGAATGATATGAATGTACTGTCTCAAATGAACATATATATACGCATACATCAGCTTACCGAGAGGAAGAGGGTTTGAATGGAAGCTCCACGAGTGACTGTCGTTGGCACTTCTCATCTCAACAATCTATAGCATCAACAGAGAGAGTATTAGCCCTGCGAAAACAATGCGGAACAATAGCCAGTGGGAACAAGCTTTTCGCGGTCACCACTTGTT
Organism: Drosera capensis; assembly: GCA_001925005.1. NCBI lineage: Eukaryota > Viridiplantae > Streptophyta > Magnoliopsida > Caryophyllales > Droseraceae > Drosera > Drosera capensis. The sequence continues at coordinate 22,865 of LIEC01000031.1, forward strand.
CTTGGCTAGAACACCCACCCGATGTGGCGTTCCCTGACACCTCCAGCAGGAACCGCTGCCTGTGAGCCCTTTGACCGATCATTACCCGAGCTGGGGTCAACATTGACAACTTCAGCTTGAGTTCGAGCTGATCCTTGAACTCTTTCATCTGCATTTTGTACTTGAGCTTCAGCCATCTCGAGTCCTTCCTCATTCCGTTCTCGTGATCATCACAGAAGCTGCTGCCATGGGAGTTATATGGTGCACGAGGGCTATCATGATCGCCTACACTGCCCGTTTCATCGTCCAATGGACCAAATGATTCATGATCTCCATCAAATCTGTTGCTTCCATATAAACCATGTGCATCACGGTCAGCACTGATATCAGCATGAATTCCACAGCATAGACTACTTGAGGTTGCAGGGGCACCTTCTTGTTAAGAATTTTGATCACAAATAAAGGAAGAAAAGTATTCTATTGATGAATAGAATTGAGATTTTACAAATCCCTCAAAAACTTCCTAAACCGATGCAATCATCGGAGGTAGACACTTTGTATTGTGTTTGATCCCTTTGCTTCTGGAGGATGGGATAATTTTTCAGGCTCAACCCCTTCCCCTTTTATAGTGATGAAGGTAGGAAATGTGAAAGAACTAAAAACGTGTTTTTGGTTTTCACCGGCCACTATTCACATGTGCACCGGCCACATGTTCACCGGCCACTGTTCACACATGCACCGGCCAAGCATTTGGCTGGACCTATCAATTCTCCCCCTCCAGCCACATCAATATTTTTTTTTTTTTGATTAGTTAGCCTCCATTCCAGCTATGTCAGCACATAGCTGAATCTTGTCTCG
>LIEC01000032.1:0-75299 GCA_001925005.1 Drosera capensis
AGGGAAAGGAGCATCAAAGGTAAGGATAAACATCTCTACTGCTTTTTCTTTTTTTCTTTTTGTTTGAAAACAATGTAATCAAGTTGTAAGAAAATTTGTAAACTTGTTGTTTTACATAGTAGTTTTGTTAGCATCAATTAAGGAAGAGATTGATAGGAATGTGCAATCTCTTCAATTGTATAGAAACTGATGGAACAAAACTAAGATGTATTAGCCGTAATGTAGTTAGAATGCTTAGGCTAGAAAACAAGTAGACAGTTATAGCCTAGGATGGAGGCTGAGGCGTAGATGGCTACAAATGATGGACATTGTGTAAGCCACGAGATGCAGACTACTATAGAGGTTTTTGGATAAGCAGCTAAGGCATTCATGGGAAACAAAAGACCTGTAAATACTTCAGGATCTGGGATTGAGCTTGCAGAAAAGGACCAACATAGCAAATCATAGTGTGCATCAGATATGAGTGCAGACTAAGGTTATAGCAGGGACTTAATGAAGACTAGGGTTGTAGGGTGCAAACTAGGTCTTATAATACTGGATGCAGACTGGAATGCAGCAGAGGTGGTTGCTAGGGTGGGGTAAAAGGTCTAAAGTCAGTCAAACAAAGATTTAAGGCACAGATAGCAACAATACAAGATTTTGAAATAAGTGGACTACCAACATCAGTTGAGGGACACGCATGACAAAGATGTCACATCAGAAACAATACCGTGTTTGTTGGGTTCATTTCTTGAGCCTATAAAAGGGAATCGTTGAGGCTCATTGAAGTAAGACTGTTGAATGAGATTCAAAAGGCAAGCGTTCAAAGAATCATAAATTCAAAGAATACTCAAGAGAGCGAACTCATGAAGAATACAGTCAAAGGAGTGTCACTAGTCTATAGAAGAACACAACTTGCAACAGAGTCCAATAGATTGGATCTGTGCAAAGGATCTGAGTCCTTCATCTTTTGTACAAGTTAGATACCTTTAAATTAGAGCAACTTTTAATCCTCTAAATTCATTAGAATCAACTAGAATTTTGAAATTATTACATATGGATCTTTTTCGTCCAATTGTGGTAGAAAGCTTAAAGAGAAAGAAGTACACTCTAATTATAGTAGATGATTACTCAAGATACTCATGGGTAATGTTCCTACATAAAAAGAGTGAAACCTGCAGTCTGCTCACTAGATTCCTAAGACAAATTCAAAATGAGAAAGACATAGAATTAATCATAATTAAAAATGACCATGGTACTGAATTTGATCAAGCAGGAGTAGATAACTATTGCAATGATCACGAAATCAAATACAACTTCTCAGCATCTAGAACTCCTTAACAAAATAGTGTAGCTAAAAGAAAAAAATAGGACACTTATAGAAGCAACTAGGACAATGTTTGCTGATGCAAACTTACCTAAAAACTTCTGGGCAGAAACAGTAAACACAACTTGCTACACTCAAAACAGATGCACAATACACAAATTACATAAAAAGACTCCCTGTGAATTATGGAAAAGAAATACACCAAGTGTCAAATACTTTCATGAATTATGTAAATGCTATATACATAACAATGACAAAAGCTATCTAGGGAAATTTGATCCTAAGACAGACGAGGGAACCTTCTTAGGATACTCCACAACCAGTAAGGCCTTTAGAGTGTACAATAAAATAACACAAACGGTTAAGGAATCAGTATATGTATCCTTTGATGAATTAGAAACATCCATGTGAGATGTTAATGTCTTTGATGAGGAATGTGCATGTATAGATGATGAACACAATGCAGACGAGGTCATTGAAACTACAAAAAAAAGGAAGAATCGTCTGTACACAATGACAATGCAGCAGCGAAAGAAAAACTAATCTCTCAACAACAACTAGAACAAACAACTGATGAACAAGAAAAGAGAAGATGGATCAAGGCACACACACAGAAAGACATCATTGGAGACAAAGATGTACCTGTGCAGGCTAGAAGGACAACAACAAGAGAATACCTATCTCCTTGCTTCATATCTCCAAAAGATCCAAAAACTACAAATGAAGCATTAAGTGATCCAAACTGGGTAGATTCCATACAAGAAGAACTAAATGAGTTCCAAAGAAATGAAGTATGGTATCTAGCACCAAGACCCAAGAATTATCCAGTTGTTGCCTATAAATGGGTATTTAGAAACAAAACTGATGAAAATAGAACAGTCATCAGAAACAAAGCTAGGTTAGTTGCTAAACGATACTCACAACAAGAGGGAATTGACTTTGATGAAACCCTTGCCCCTATTACAAGACTAGAACCCATAAAGATGTTCCTTGCTTATGCTGCATATCAAGGATTCAAAATCTACCAAATGTATGTAAAGAGTGCCTTCTTGAACAAAAAGTTACAAAGAGGAAGTATATATGTTAAACAACCTCCTGGTTTTGAAGACTTTGAACATCCAGAACATGTATACATGTTAGAAAAAGCATTATATGGATTAAAATAAGCACCAAGGGCATGGTATGAAACCCTCTCAACCTTTCTATGTGAGAATAAATTTGAAAGAGGAAAGATAGATACCATCCTATTCCTTAAAAAGCATAAAGAACACATATTTGTAGTGCAAATTTATGTTGATGGCATTATATTTGGTTGCACTAACAATAAACTTTGTGAGGGATTTGCAGAATTGATGAAATCTAAATTTCATATGAGCTTAATGGTGGAATTAAAATACTTTCTACGACTTCAGGTACAACAATTAAATAGTGGATTTTTTTTTTTTTTTGAATCAATCTAAGTACCTAAAGAACACAATTAAAAAGAATGGTTTAGAAAATGCAAGTCATATGAAAACCCCCATGAGTACATGAATAAAAATTGATAGAGATGAAAGTGAAAAGAAAATAAATCAAATCATGTATAGAGAAAATAATAGGGTCATTATTATACCTTACCGCAAACAGACCAGACATTCAATATTCAGTCTGCGTTTGTGCAACGTATCAATCTGATCCCAAGAAATCCCACTATACTGCGGTACAGAAAATCCTGAGATACCTCAAAAGAATTGCAAACCTTAGAGTATGGTATCCTAGGGAATTAGATTTTACACTAATAGGTTTTTCCAGAATCAGATTTTATAAGTTGTAGAGTTGACAGAAACAACACTAGTGGATCATGTCAATTCATTGGTGTAAGACTGATCTCATGGTTCAGCAAGAAGGAGACTATTATGTCAACCTCTATTGTAAAAGCAAAATACATAGCTACAGGAAGTTGTGCTGCACAAATACTATGGATGAGGTAACAGCTTGCAGACTACGGTATGATATTCTCTGAAACCTTAATATTGTGTAACAACACATTTGCAATGACGATTTCAGAAAATTCAGCTTTTCATTCAAGAACCACACATATTTATGTCATATATCACTTTATTAGAGATCATGTACAAAAATGTCAAATTAAATTAGAATATATTTCAACAAAAAAAAATAAATTACAGATATTTTTACAAAGGCTCTCGATGAGAGCAAATTTATGCAATTTCGTGGTGAATTGAGTATACTTGATTTAAAACAATAAAATTGGCCAAAATGTTCTACTACTCTACTGCACAAGTAGAATGGAGACTAGCATTATTTTTATGATCTACAGACTAGAATTATCTACTCTACTGCTTGTTGCATATGAGGAATGCAGACTAGAGATAGTGTTGATCTACTGCATATCTATTTTTGAAAAGAATATAACAATACAAAATAGTTTAAATCAATGGGAATAAAATCTGTCAACAGGTATAAAATCCGAAAGTTTTTCAATTAGAAAAATCACTTTACTCTCTCTCTCTCTCACTCTCTTTCTCTAGAAATCGTGCGCTGTACTGCACGAAAACTACAAACCTTAATCTTGCAAAATTCTCTCAAATTCGATCTCTGAACTCAAGAATTCTTTAAATCCTTTCGAAAAATGGCCAACACTCCATCAAACACCCCCCCACAAGTGCGTCAAATTTAATGAGCAAAGAAGCCCAATAAAGAAAATCAAACTACAGACCGACATAGTATTCGACTTCAATACTCTGAAAAATGAATCCGATGAAGTAAAGGAGATGGCCGAACTGATTCAAGAGGCAAGACTGAAATTTATGATGAAGAAGTACTAAACTTCATCATGAAAGCAAAGATTGCAGACAACCTTCAACTAATCACATATTTCTCCACAGCAAACAAAGTTGGGATCTATATAGGTCCATATGACTTTGGGTAGTATTTCAATCTCTCAAATGAAGGATCCAGAATCATCCCATCTGACATAGTGACAGATGGAAGGCATGCCATGTTAAGTGAAGGTAAACAAAAACAAGATGCTCACAGACATTTTAAATAAGGTCATACTATCGAGAGAACACTCTGAGGATTAGATCACAACTGATCAACAGAAACTCATGTACGCAATTCTCATAAAGTACAAAGTCAATTGGGCAAAATTGTTCATGTACAAGCTTGTGAAGGACGTTGTAGCAAAACAGCCTTTGTTTGGAAGAGTGATCAGCATTATCCTCAAAGGAAAGCTGAAGCTCTAGGATAAGGAAGGAAGGCCATGGATGTCAGAAAAATAGGCAAGCAGCCTATTGGTTTTACAAAAAAGACTACAACAGTGCAAACTAGCATAAAGGTTGTAGACCACCTATCAAAAGCTACAGCAGTGCAAACCACTACAACAAAGCAGACCTATTACAGTCATACAGAAAGGCAATAAGACACTCATCAGTAAACCACAACTAGCAAAAAACAAACAACTAAGGGAAACTACATAATACTAGTCTGTACAATATCATTATTCCGTAGAAAAAGACCATTAAAGTCTTATACAACCTATTCACCCCCCTCTCCAGGTTGAAACTCAAACCCTACACAATGGATCAAACTCCTTGTTAGAATCTTCATCCATTGGCTTAGAGGTGTCTTCTCCCTTTCGTAATACCTTTTTGGGGATTCTACCGATGAATCTGGCTCTCTTAGATCTATTTTTCAGTATAAGTACACGTCTGAGAGGGCATTTCTTTGCCATACTTGGAATACAATGCTTCTCTTTTTTCAATGAAGAGAGTGGCATAATCCTTCCTTTGTTATTCTGAGTTTCTAGGTGGCAGTGGTTGAGCTGGAATGATGAACTCTCTTTCCTGAGACCTTCTTGCTTGTATGATAAGCGGTGGTTGAGTTGTTGACTGGATGATGATTTCCTGAGATGTGATGATTTTCTCCATTTTTTGGATCTGCTAATGATCTTCATTTCTATTGTTCTGTATGTTTTACTGTTGCTGATTCTTCTGCCTCAGGTGTTGGTGGAGGATAGTTTACTTCATGAGTAGAACACATGATTTTTTGCTATTGCTACTGCTGAAGTGTTGTCACAGTACATAGGTGTATAGACAATGTGCATTCCATAACCTAGAAGCTGTGATCTCATCTAGAGAATCCGAGTCACACAACTATCTGCCTATATATTCCGCTTCAACAATAGAGGTTGATACAATTGTTTGTTTCTTAATGAACCAAGAGATTAATCTATCACCCAGAAATTGACATGAGCTACTCATGTTTTTCTTATCCATTGTACATCCAGCAAAGTCAGCATCAGAAAATCCATAAAGAGTTACATCTGAATCCCTTGGATACCACAACTCTAAGTTTGGAGTTTCTTTTGAGATATTTGACAATCCTTTTTACAACAGAGTGATACGATCTCTCTGGATCTGATTGAAATCTTGCACATACACACAGAGAGAACATGATATCTGGTCTGCTTGCTGTAATGTACAAGAGAGATCCTATTATGTCTTTGTATAAGATGGCACTAATGAACTTTTCTTTTGTATACTCACTCGATTTCTCTTACATGGTTTAAATTTAATATGGACATCTTAGGACTTCCTCTGGTTTCTTTGGTTCAATTTCTGACAGAAAACATACTAACAGACATTCCAGAGGTATTCCTCTTTTTGTTACTCCATGCTTCCAATGATATTTGTGTTGAATGATCATCAGTCCAACAATGCTTCTTCTTATGCACTTCATTCAGATTCAGGTTGTACGGTTCAACTGCTATTCCTCTTCTTGTTACCCTAGAAGACTTTCTCACTTACGTTTCAACAAAATTAATGGCGTCTAAGGAGAAATAGATATTATAGAATTACACATCGTAGACAAAGAGGTAATAACAGTAGAAGTCTGGGAGACTAAACTAAACATAGCGTGTGTATTGAGTGAAACTCTTTAAACTAAACATTACTTGTAAACCCTTCTAAAAAAAAACTACTTGTAAACCTAGATATAAAGTCAAAATGGCCGAATTACCCTAACATACCACTTGATCTCATTTGTGAATTTTAATATACAAATAGATAATACAAATAGATTACTACAAAGTGAAACTAAAGACCGAGATATCATTACAAACAAGTTACAACAACACACCAACTTAGAATTTTAGAATTAGCTGGTGAGAAGGTACAAAGTATACTGTTGAATGGAGTCGGATCCTCTGCCGTGGAGCATGGTGATCTGTTCACATTGGTTTTTAATTTTTTTGCACTTAAAAATCTGAAAAAAATAATAATTAAAACCCTATTAAAAAATACCACCCTAAAAAAAATAAAACGTAAAAAACCCATAAAAAATTATATCCATAAAAAACTTAATCAAAAAACAAAAATAACCCTTAAAACCGTCAAACAAACCTGAACCGTTGGATCGACAATCCAATGGCCCAATGGCCCATATCATCAACCGCACCGACGCAGTTGCTGATGATCCCATTCCACTATCAAATGTGTGAATATCTTCTTCTTTCTCTGTTCTCTTCGACAGCATTCATCCAGTCTGAAAGTAGAAAGAGTTCATTGTATCCGTAATAAACCACCGTGATTATTAATACCAAGAGGATCACCACCAACGCCAGACTTCTAAGATGATCCATGATCGTCTGCAGAAGAAGCAAAATCATAGCGGAAAAAAAAAAAGCAATAAAGTAAAATTAGAAGGGGGAAAAAACGAAGAAGTTATGGATCTCCCCAACATCGGGTATACCTGTAGTTTTGACTTCTGCTTGGCTTCTTGAAGTTGTTGGTGTTTCCTCCTACGTTTCGAAACGTGGGTTTCTTGGACTGGCTGCTTCTCCTAACAGAAGATTTAAGGATCAAAAGAATCAGGACATGATATGGTTATGAGGGCATTATCATTAGCAACTTCAACATCAACTATTCAAGAAATAGAGGTTCCGTAAGATTTGTAAGGAAAATATGGTTTAGTTTACCTGCTAAATCTATCCAAATATTTTATCAAAAAAAGAGAGAAAGAAAAAAGAAAAAAAGGTTCCAAATAAGAGAGATGAAATGTTACCAGTAAATTCATAGGCTTCCTGAGCTGCAAATCTGACTCCACCACCGGTACTTTACTCTTGCAATCTGAGCTGCAAGGAAGAAGACCAGTGCCGAATTGATTCTTTGGCATGTCTTTAGGATCATGGCCAGATTTACTGTAGGCTGTTTGCACATCTTGACAAAGCCACTCCTTTTTCAGGTTGTGGCAAACGCAGCGGACGGCAACCTGGCAAAGAAGACATTAATTATGTGACTAATAAATATCACTTGACCTGTCCAGGATGAGAATGAAATTCAAAACTCCATTGGACCCGAAACGACATTGGTGATGGTCTCCTCTTTTTCTTTGTTGCTTTTACTATTTAGCAGGAGTACAAATGCCTGCACGCTACAAATATTGTAAAATTCAGCAATCCAAATACAAGTATTAATCATTAATTCCGAGGATCGATTGCAGTAGACCAGAAACTATCCACAAATGATAGACTATAACATCAGCTGCCGACGCTTAATCTGCTTAGAAGTTTACAGTGAATAAGTAAAAATCGAGTAAACTTTCTAGATAAGGTGCCCGATGCACGGGCTAGGTTCATACAAGAGTATCTCAATAAAATAACATCTTCTGAAAGAAACAGAAACTGAGGGGATAAAATCAATACCTACTTGAAAAGATCATATCTTTTGACCTCTATTAGAAGATCGGACTCACCTAATTGTTGGTACTCCCATCATTTAACCCTCGCCTAAAAAATCAGACGAGTCACTCCATACACTATTAGAAGGTCTTAGTTATAGGATCAAGACAGACACAACCTCCTTATATATACGGCATGGCTCGATGCATTTTTCTTTCCAGGAGTCGCCTCTAAATAGGAGTTTTGAGTAAGTCGATGCATTAATGAATGCCAAATTCCTACTAAATCAGCTTTGTCTCACACCATTCCCCCAGGTCACATGCAGTTCCATTTCGATCTAATCAAGGGAATGTTGTCATTTCCCTTTAATTAAGTTAGAAGACTTTTCAGGGAAAAAAACCAATATGAATGCCTGGTTGCTTCCAGTTTCAAAATGTATATTGCATCTTCAGAAGTTAAGGAGTAACTTCTAGACAAGTGTTTTCTTCAATTTTGCCAAATGACTAAATGAGTCCAACCATCTCTGAAGCGATGTTTTAGAGCCTTATTGAACTAGTGGCTAGTAATGCATCTAAAATAAGATCGACTAATAACCACCTGAACCATATAAGTTCTGAAAAAAGAAGTCTGCCCCTAGTGCAATGGAATTTTTGGTGAAACTGTCCTGTTTTAGATCGAGCCGGGAAATACCCTTAACTTGAATGTTATTCATATTAAACAAGTTATATCTCTGACAACCTCCCTTTTATATGACTTTAATGCACTTGAGTCAGCTTTCGCCTTGCACTAGCATGTAGTACTCTACTTGTTTCCCGCTTTTTCATGTCTGTGATTGGTGGTTGGGGGAGGGCAAGGGAAACACTTTCATGATATTTACCTTTTTACTGCACTTTTCTGGGGAAGGACAATCACCAGGATGGCATGTTTCTGAACAGAGGTGCGGACAACTAGGTAACTTCCTACAAATCCAATACCACAGAACAGATTAAATTCATAAAATGAACAAGCAAACTAGGAAATAAATTGATGTCAGAACAATGATGCATATTGTTCAAATTATACGGAATCGATAAGCATAAGCATAGACTATATTATGCATCAAGTTTGGCTAAAAGTTGCTCAGCACAAAAGAAAAGCAACTTCAAATAGAAAGAAATGAATGCATTCCTCTGATTAGAACACTATCCACCCTACAGACTTGGTGCAAATTGGCCTAATGAACGAAGGGGGAAATCATCCAATCTAATAACTTAGCATAGTCAGCTACTTTCTATGCATAATAATATTCATTACAAGGAAAAGTAAGGACCATGATTGCAGTTTGGACAGACAAAAACTGACACTGAACAATTTTTTTATGGCCGAGGGTGAAACTAAGGGAGAGAAATTTGCACTCGGTACATTGATTAACTGAACTCCTACACGAACAAGCCAAAATAAGCTTTAGCCTTTAACTGTCAAGTACTGGCACGGTAATCTTCAAACCATATTCTACTTTCCTATCCTGGAATTTGTGGCCCAAGCTAGTTAGCCTCGCTATCTTTGTCTGCCTCATTGATCAACCCATTTACCCTCTATAAAAAACAAAAACAAATCAAGTCCAGACACCTGATAGGTCTTTTAAAAGAGTTCATATACTATGCAAGAACAAATCCTGAAAGTACCTGTGGCAGCGGTCACCGCAAGAGCGAGCACTTATCTGCTCAAGTTCAGATAACCTGTACCAATAATCACACTCAAAAGTACGGACTAGTGTACCGCAATGGCATGCTCGCTTTATGGGATATTTGCAAGGGGAGCATTCTTCAGGATGACAGGGCAATGGGCAAGGATGGGGGCATGTTAGCGGTCTTTCCTGATTGAAGACAACAAATATATTAACCACAAGTGAGGCCAAAAGCTGCATGCTACTACACTCTCAAGAATAATCACAACTAGACAACGATGTACAATGTACAAAACAATGTTATTCTTGTCAATCAAATATAGAAAGGTCACATGCATGTACCAATTACAGCACTCGGTTACCAGAGAAGGCATGGTACCTTCAATATACCGTATGCTCCAAGTGCCTAAAGGCAGGCTATTGTGCAATTTAGACAGGCAGCGCCACATCTTCAACCAATTTCCATAGCGTAAATAAGTCTATTTCAAATGCTAAGCTTTCCACTTCGTGAGAACATATGACGCAGTTAATTTAAACAAAAGACTAGAGATGGTGACAGTATCTAGAAACAAGCATGACTTCTGGATCCATTCTTCCACAAAACTTCATGCTCAATCTCAAAAAGTTTAATACTACATAAAGCCCATGCAATATATTAACATATATACATCATATGCAGAATTTTACGATCCTAGTTTACAATCCGATTCTATCAACCAAAAAACATTCCTAGGTAGAATCTCGATTCTCACTACCTTGCTCTAGTGTGATCATGAATGAATGCTTCTTTCAGATGTTGCAACCATGTGTCAGTGTTCCATTCCCAACATATCCAACTCCCCAGGAAAATCCTTGGGCTGAGTTATTATTGTCCACAGCCGGACGTTATCCCCAATTTCAAAATACATACTTCAATATTGATGATGATATTGTAAATAAGTTTGATCTTAAATGTGTTTTGGCATAGAGCTTTTCTGATACAATGATGTACCATTCATCCAGATGAGTGCCTGGAGACTATGCATTAATGGGAACTCACACATAAAGGACATTGACAGTCAGATCTTTCAAGACACTGAAAGTACTATCAGAAAATGGAAGAGAGGAAAAATTGGACCTTTTCACAACGAAGAGTGCATTTTTCGCATGCATCGCCTTTACTGTTATGATCTGGTACTAGAGATGAATTCTTCAAGGCATGGCAAGGTTTAGTGCAATAATGATTGCCACAAGCAAGAGCGTATCCACATAAATTTTCACAAGAGAAGTCCACTCTATCAGAACACACCATCTGAGAAGAAACAACCGAAAGAGAGGAAAGTCAGGCCCTTGTCAACGTCATGTCTTCCGAGAAGAGGATGAGAAAGAACAGTAGCACAACTTAATAGGAGAATAACCATTTTCTCGGCTCCAATGTGTTGCCCGACACATGACCTCCAAACCAGCTCGGGACATGGAGGACATGGTGTTCCTGGGGTAGGTTCAGTTTCTTGACTTGCTTTCTTTTTCTTTGGTTTCAGGGTGAACTCTGAATTAGGAGGCGGCCTACGGTCATGGCACCTGAAAATAATGATGAACACCAGTAAGAGAAAGCAAGTAGAAATTAAGAACAGTAACTAATTACGGCAAAATGACATTTAATCCCCAGAAGTATTGAGCAGTAATAGATCTTCATGTTTACAAATAAGCATTTTAACCCTCCCTATCTTCAAACGAAATAGCATTTTATTTTTCAACAAAAAAATCCCATTAAATGGAGTTCCTAATGAGACTATCTTAATACTCTCCACTAACATCACTAGAAATAGCATTTTTTTCAACACGAAAAGCATATTTTAAGGGATTGATAAGGGGTTTTTCTATATATTTTTAAAGTGTAGAGGGATCATCTGTCAAACAATTCAAGAGGGTTTCGTGCTCTTTTTCCTCTAATTAAAACACGCAAAGACAATTAGCAAACCTTAGGTTGCAGGTATGGCCACATCGGTACTCTTCACCACAAGGAAGCTTACATTTGGGGCAAGCCCCATAGTGGCATTTGTGAGGCTGTAGAAAATTTTAATTTTATCAGGCGAGGGAATACGGTATGACAACAAACATTTGCTGCAAAGTTATGCTCACCACAAAAATTAGATTAAATTAGATAGAAAAATTCATCGGAAGAAAAAGAAACTTGGGGGTTGTTTTGTATGTCTCCTCAAAATAGTAGAATCGCGAATCGATTAAAAAATAAAAACTAGAATCCAAAACTAAAATTATCACGTCAAATAAAATGTTTATTAGAAAAGAGGATCTAAAATATTATATCCAAAGAAATGAGGATTCATAAAACTAAAATCCATTTTTTCTGGATTTCAAATTTCTTCTTTTAATTTCTAACAAATAGATTGAATTCATTAGCCAAAGATCTTAAACAGAAATCCAAAATCCATGCCAAACAGGACCTTAGCAATAAGGCACAAAAAACATCTTATTTTCAAGAACCTGTTGTATTTTTCTTTACATTTTGATACCCACAAACTTCAGTTATGCCTTTGTGCACTATATATCATAGCACATGTGCACAGTAAAAATCAAATGGGCACCACAGTGAAACTTGCAATACGTATTTTCGAGCATTCCACCAACAAAAAAAAAAAAGTACTAGATAGGTAGATTAGAGATGGAGAACTATAAAAGAAAGAAAAAAACATACCCACATAATCCCGCCAAGTGTAGGATGTGAGGAGGACACCCTCATAAAAAATGTGATATACGCAACCTTACCTCTATTTTTACATAGAGAGGCTATTTCTTGATGCTCTCAAGTGTCACACCCCTGACCTCATGGTTAGGAAGAAAGTAGCTTACCATTGAGTAAACTTCTATTGACAAATGGAGAACTATCAACACTAAACAAGAAACAAGAGTTCAGAACAATACAATAGATTGACAAAGATAAAAGCATGCCCATGAAAGTTTGGAGTATCCTTTTTGTAAATTTGTTCTGGAAGATGAAAAATATGAAGCAATCAGAATCAGCTGCAACGGAAGAATTGAGTGAAGTAACAGGTGAAGCAATCAGGTTCACCTATGAAATACGAATGAAGCAATAAGATGGCACAACCAAAATCACCTTTCCAATCATTGCATGCCTGCATAAAGGAATTACACGACATGGTTTTCGACACCGAGGTGGCTTTTGCCCTATTTCGGTACCGCAAGGGACCTGGAACAAGTTTGTTGCTTCAAGATCAAAGCAGCAAAACAAATCTAAACTGAACTCATGAAAAAGATGGATTATGTACACAGTAATCGTGAACTTGATATAATAAATTTAAGATGGATTATGTAAACAGTAATCCAGAATTTTGAGTTTATCTTTTGGTTAGGAACAAAAATAAAGACTCACCTCGAAGTGTGTTTGACCACATGCACAAGATATTGTAACCATAAGAGGACAAGGTGCACAAGAACCCCTGAATTAACAGAAAAAATGACAAGAACATAAAAACGATTGAAAACCATGAACAAAACCTATCTTTGAGTCTTTGAAATATTTGCAAAAATCAGATTGAACATAGAGGCCAAAATGCCTTCGGTGGCGTTTTTTTACTACCAAAAACTTGAGGAAAGACGATCGCCTTCATGATTGGCTTTTGGGGCCCAATTTACAGGGATTTCCACAGAGTCATCACACGCACGGGGACTCAGATTTCTACAATTATATGTTTTGAATCCTGACGCTTAGTCGGTTGCATAAACATCAAGAATTGAATTTTTTTTTTTTTTTTTTGGTTTAAATGAAGGTTGCAGTACACATCTTTTAGTTATACCTTAAAGTTCATCAAAAGTATACAACCTCAAGCTCACCTACAGAATGTAAACTTCATTCAACTCGATTGAACTTAGCCAGTGCCAATGCCTCTAGAGTTGGATAAGCCTCCGAGATGAAGATGCACAAAATCTTACCACACAAACGAGGGTGTTTATAACACAAATTGAAGTTATTATCAAAGCATCCTTCATGCAAGTGTATGATTGATAGGTCAAACGCGTTTTCTACAATTTGATACTAATTAATCTAGACAAAATCCAATGGCTACAACACTATCCAACAGCTACTATTGACACAAAATTTCCATTGTCGAGACATCTCAAAAACAGTGGAAGATGAAAGCATTAAAATATGAGCAGTAGAATAAGATGAAGGCATCTACTTATGGAAAATATAGTAGGTATCCAATACTTTGATCAGATTGCTGATATGGACACTGATTTTCATTTCCAAGATAAGATATGATTTCTGTTAAAAGCTAACGCTGCGAAACTTTTATAACCAAATTAATCTACTTTCCCTCCCTAGAAAACCCTAGTTTTCTTCTCCCTTAATTTGTGAGTTTTATGAGGAGAGGATGGGAGGGGAGGGAAGGGGATGAGAAGGGATGGGAGGGAGAGGACATCAACACAAACATAGTTTGTGAGTTGAGAGGAGGGGAATGTGAACTATTTACCTTTATTGTATTTAAAGAAATAACAAATCACAAATAATATACAACTAATAGCCTATTTTATTTATATTGGTAAAAATATTATATTTAATTAGCCATCCTTATGAATCCCTCCGAATCCGCCACCTTTGAGGGAATTGTTTTGTTTAAATAATTAGTGCAATCATCCTAATCATTTTAATCATTCCTTAAAAACTCATAAACATCATATTTCAAGGAAGCGATATTAACATATCTTCATAATTCTTTCCCCCCACTCCATTTTATAACTCACAAACACACACTAATAGTTTCCTTCCATTCTTTGATCCTTTCACTTACCATACATCAGCAGGAACTAATCTATTTAGTATTTGTTGATGTATTAAGGCTGCTTATCTATTTTACGTTGAGTCAGTTTGTTGATGTCCTATTTTCTAAGATTTGATTATTCTTATTTGTTAGATGGTCAGTTTTATTTTGTAGGAGCATTAGTTGCATGTTTGTTATTGTTCTGTTAGTTTGTTGTTGATAAGCTGTTAGTTAGTGGGCGATTGGATTTATGGATAACTTTTCTAGTTTGTATTTAGACAATTTTCAAGTTTCTAATAGACGTATCAGAAATTCCCTTCCCAAAAAAAAAAAAAAAAAAACTATAGTGGTATCAGAACCTCCTAGATCTTAAGGGGCTATGAGTGACTCGTGAGATTGATCGAGAGGTGTGTTTTCATTCATAGAAGCTAAAGATACGATGGAGGCAGGATCGAATCCTTTCTCATTTGCTCCACCAACATTTGATGGAGAAAATTATTAAGCATGGGCTGTGAAGATGCGAGCCTATCTTGAGGGTTCTAACCTCTGGGAAGCTGTGGAGCAAGATTATGAAGTTGCTCCTTGACAATCCAACCGTAAGTCAGATTAAGTATCACAAGAAGAAGAAAACAAGAAAGGCAAAGGCTAAGTCTTGTTTATATGCTGCTGTCTCACCTGCAATTTTCAGCAAAATTATGATTTGTGAATCAGCCAAGGCCATCTGGGACTTCCTCAAAGCTGAGTATCAAGGACATGAGAGAATCAGAAGCATGAAGGGGCTGAATCTGATCAGAGAATTCGAGAGACTACAAATGCAGGAGTTTGAGACAATTAAGGAATATTCCAACAAGTTCATAAGCGTTGCGAATCAGGCAAAAGTTATTGGCACTGACCTCTCTGATAAAAGGCTGGTGCAGAAGCTTCTTGTCTCCTTGCCCGAAAGGTTTGAAGCAACAATTGCTTCTTTGGAGAATACCAAAGATTTGTCTGAGCTCAAGTTGGCATAAGTGTTGAGCTCTTTGCAAGCTCAAGAGCAGAGGAGGTTAATGAGACAAGAAGGAGCTTTGCAGGCAAAGGAACAACAGAATGTAGGAGGGAAAAGCAAGAAGTGGAAAGGGAAGAAAGCAATTGGCAGTAGTGGTTCAGAAGCTACTGCAAGAGAGAGTAGTGCAGGCAACTCAAAGAAGAATTGGGGAAGGTATTCCTCGTGTAAGCATTGCAGAAAAAAGAATCATCCACACTTTAGGTGTTGGAGGAGACCAGATGTACGTCGGAAATGTCATAAGCTGGGACACATTGAGAAGTTCTGCAATGAGAAGGGAGATCAGCAACAAGACGAGGCACATGCCGCATTCCAGCAAGAGGTATAGATCAATTGTTTGTTGCCTCTTATTTCTCTTCTAGTACTCCATGTGACAGTTGGCTTGTTGATAGTGGTTACACAAACCACATGACAAGTGATAAGAAGCTATTTCTTAACCTTGACAAGTCATTGAAGTCAAGAGTGAGGATTGGGAATGGAGAGTACTTGGAAGTGAAAGGTAAGGGGACTGTAGCAATAGATAGTTGTGCTGGAACAAAGCTGATTTCTGATGTGATGCATGAGTCGGAGATTGATCAGAATTTACTAAGTGCGGAGCAGCTGGTAGAAAAGGGATTTAAGGTGATTTTCGAAGACGGGAAGTGTTTGATTTTCGACTTGAGCGGTCAGGAGCTGTTCAAGATAAAGATGCAACAAAAGAGTTTTTTCTTTGAATCCTCTTGAGAAGGAGCAGATGACATTCAAGTGTCAGACCAGTAATTCAAAGATATGGCACAAACGGTTTTGGCATTTTCATCACAAAGGCTTGATGTTCATGCAACAGAATGAAATGGCAACCGGATTACCAAGCTTGGAGGAGCAGATCTCAACATGTAAGACATGTTTGATGGGCAAGCAGACCAAACTTCCTTTCAAGAAATCCACTTGGAGAGCTACGGAAAAGTTGCAGCTGATTCATACAGAACTTTGTGGTCTGCAAGTGACTCCTTCACTGAATGGCAGCAGGTATTTCATTATTTTTATTGATGATTATACCAGAATGTGTTGGATTTACTTCATGAAGTAGAAGTCGAAAGTTGCTGAGGTATTTCCGAAGCTTAAGAGATGGGTTGAGAACCAAAACGACTGCAGGATTCAAGTTATCAGATATGATAATGGAACAGAGTATAATTCACGGAGCTTTAATTCCTTCTGTGCAGAGGCTGGAATTGAACATCAGCTTACAGCTCCATACTCTCTGATGCAAAATGGCGTCAGTGAAAGGAAAACCAAAACTACTATGGAGATGGCTAGGTATCTGTTGCATGAGAAGAATCTTCCAAAAGAATTTTGGGCAGAAGCAGCAAACACATCGGTTTTTCTACTGAATAGACTCCCTACAAGGGTATTGTAGAAGAAGACACCCTATGAAGCTTGGTATGGTGCCAAGCCATTTCTAAAAAACTTGAAGGTGTTTGGCTGTTTGTGTTTCTCTCATATTCCACAGGTCAAGAGAGACAAGTTAGGTGAAAAATCTGAACCCGGGATCTTTGCTGGATCTTTGTTGGCTACAGTTCGGTGTCAAAAGCATACCGGATTTATCAACCACAAACACGGAAGGTGATCACTAGCAAGGATGTTCTGTTCCTTGAAGATGAGCAGTGGGATTGGAGAGATGAACCGAAGGAAAAGCACATAGAGGTCTTACTCCATCCTGATGAGCTAGTCAATGATTTTCCCGTTACAGGTACTAGATCTCTGAATGATATTTATCAGAGGTGTAGTGTGGCAGTTTTGGAACCTGCAGGTTACGAGGAAGCAAAAGTTGATCAGAGATGGATGAATGCAATGAAAGAAGAGTAGTTTATGATAGAAAAGAATCAAATATGGGAGCTAGTGGAGAGGCCTCGAGAAAGAAAGGTAATTGGGGTAAAATGGGTTTTCAGGACCAAACTTAATCCGGATGGTTCTGTGATAAGCATAAGGCAAGGTTAGTTGTGAAGGGATATGCACAGGTTTGGGGAGTTGATTTCTCTAAAACCTTCGCTCCTGTGAGACTCGATACGATTAGAATGATTCTTGCAGTGGCTGCACAACAAGGATGGAAGGTGCATCAGTTAGACATGAAATCTGCATTTTTAACTGGAAAGTTGCAGGAGCTGGTTTATGTTGAGCAACCGGAAGGCTTCGTCACACGAGGCGAGGAGGAGAAAGTTTATTTGCTAAGAAACGCTCTTTATGGCTTACAACAAGCTCCCAGAGCATGATACAGTAAGATGGACGAGCACTTATTAGGCTTGGGTTTCATGAAAAGTCAGAGTGAAACTACTCTATATGTCAAGAAGTTAGTATCCGACTTAGTGGTAGTGTCTCTTTACGTTGATGACATGCTAGTGACCGGGAGTAACAATGCTCAGATAACTGCTTTTAAGCAAGAGATGATGAAGAAGTTTGAAATGACTGATCTTGGAGAGATGTCATACTTTCTGGGAATGGAAGTTAGGCAGGCTCGGAATGAAATTTTTATTTACTAGAAGAAATGCTCGAAGGAGATTCTAAAGAGATTCAACATGGAGGAGTGCAAGAGTGTGAGTAATCCAATGACTCATAAAGAAAAACTTCAGAAGCAATATGGATCCAAACCTGTAGACGAAAGAGTTTATAGAAGCTTGGTCGGATGTCTTATGTAATCTCACAGCAACCAGGCCAGACATCATGTTTACTGTAAGTGTCTTATCCAGATTTCTTAACTGTGCAAGTGAGTTGCATATGGTAGTTGCAAAGAGGGTGTTGAGGTACTTGAAAGGTACTTCATATGGAATCAAGTTCTGCAGGGTTCAGAAGTTCAAGTTGAAAGGGTATTCCGACAGTGATTGGGCAGGATCACTAGATGATATGAAGAGCACTTCAGGTTACTGCTTTACATTTGGGTCGAAATGTTTTTCATGGTGTTCAAAGAAGCAAGAGTTGGTGGCTCAGTCAACAGCAGAAGCTGAGCTCATTGCAGCTGCTGGAGCTGTTAATCAAGTATTTGGTTGAAGAAGTTGATGGATGATCTGCATTTAGAGCAAGAAGAAGGCATAGATATATATGTGGATAATCAAGCAACTCTGGCCATTTCAAGAAACCCGGTGTTTCATAGAAGAAAAAAGCATTTTAAGGTTTGGTATTACTTCTTAAGAGAAGTGCAGCAAGGTGGTGAGGTAAAGCTGGTGTACTACAACTCAGAAAACCAAATTGCAGACATATTCACTTAGTCATTTCATATTGGCCTATTCAAATTTCTCATGGCAAAGCTAGGAGTGTGTAGCTGTTGATCCAGGAGGAGAGTGTTGATGTATCAAGACTGCTTATATATTTTACGTTAAGTCAGTTGTTGATGTCCTATTTTCTAGGATTTGATTAGATGGTCAGTTCTATTTTGTAAGAGCATTAGTTGCATGTTTGTTACTGTTCTATTAGTTTGTTGCTGATAAGATGTTTATTAGTGGGCGATTGGGTTTATGGATAAGTTTTCTAGTTTGTATTTAGGCAATTTTTAATTTTGTAATAGACGTATCAGAAATTCATTTCCAAAAAAAAAATAAAAAAAATAACAGTATTCCAACTATCAAAATAAAAGAACAGAGAAGAAAAGGAATTGTGAGGCATCAACCAGATGTTTCATCTTCAAGCTTGATTCCCCACCAAGATGCTATAGAACACAAGCTACTGATGGGCTATAGAACACAAGCTACTGATGGGAAATAGGAAGAAACTTCTAAGAAGTAAAAAGTACCTATGGCAAGGGGCAGGACATTTGTGGTTCTTGCACCGGAGTTTCCGGCCACAAACCTAAAACAATATCGAGATTCAGCATTTGCTTTCTGAAAGGAGAGACCAAATCATACAAACAATTAACACACCTCAGAACAAGGAGGACAATCTCCATCGCAGCAGCGGCGCTTGCATGCATGGCGCCCACAGTCACGCTCCCCAAGGCACTTTCTTTCACATACTAAGTCTCGATAACAAGGAACCTACTTTATGATCAGTTAGCATCTTTTCATATACCACAGGATAGAACATTTGATAATGATCATGTTGAGGATGACAAATTGAATAAATAGTCATGAATCTACCTGTTTTTTCAAGCCCCCACATCGACATGACTTTGTTATCATGATTCGACATGTTTCTATACACGGTCCTCGGTGGCATCTCTCAGGACACCTATGAATTCCACAGATCAACCTCTTATCACAGGTAGCTCCACACAGTGGCACAACTACGTCACAAGCCATCCCTTCATACACTCTTTTCCCACAGGGACATTTCGTATTTCCCTGAAGCGGGCATTCCCCACACCCACCTTCGTGGCACCCTCGTTCACAAACATGCTTCCCACACCCTAAAAGCTTCCTACACGGACTATCACATCGGAAGTCTCTCACAAAACACTCCCTCTCTTCTTCTACCTTCCCACATCTGCACCGGTAAACACCCTTCTCCCTACACGGTGGACACTCTCCCTCATGACAAATCTCACAACACCAATGATTCCCACAGTCCAAAACCCTCCTACATTTCCCATTACACGAAAAATTCTTAAACCCACAACGCCTTACATCCTCAACCGCCCCACAGAAACACCGTGATTTCACCAGCTTCGGACACGAAGGGCATGGCCCAGGATGACACAACAACAAACAATGATGCCCACAATTATGCCTCAACGCCCGACCACAAACCTCCCCACACGAATGCGGCAACACCCAAGGATCACGTTCCGGATTCTCGACCTTACCGCAAAAACAAAAGTACCCTTTTGGAACACACCCCTTTGGGTACTCAACCCTACATTTAGGACAATTCCAAACCGCACCCTCCTCCGCTTTCTCCGCGGACACAAACAGTCTCCTCACAGCTCGCGCAGCACTGACACTCGACGCCTGACTTGCCCAGCTCTGAATACAAACGAGATGGAACACAGCGAAACAAAGGGCATTACAAGACCATGTTGGATCCGTCCCTTTAATGCGCTCGAGGCAGATTAGGCACGATAGAGCACCGGACGACGACGAATTGAGGAATGATTGGATCTTCGTCAAATCGACAGAATCTGAATCTTTTTGTTGTGGGTTGAGTTCGAGGTATGATTTGAAGATAGAATTCGAGAGATCCGAGCGGCGGACGGCGGCGGAGATGGCGGTGTCGGTATCGGAGGAGTCCGATGATGATGATTCGGCGGTGGACGGCATTGGAAATTACGATGAGTTCATTCACATCCAAAATCGACGGATGAGAAGAATTTTTGGCCAAAAAATTGATTTATTCGGGAAAAAGCTTGTGAAAACAAGAATTTGAAACAAACTAGCGATTAAGACTGGGTTTGAAGTTTGACGAAGAACTTGGAAGTGAAAATAGGGATGTCAATTAACGCCATATCAGATCGATTTACCCAAACTCGATGGGTTTATTCAAATCTGAATCTGGTCAAATCGAGAAAAAACAGTTTTGATCGCATTGGGGTTTGGGGCTCTCGAATTTTTTGAAACACCTATAATAGAAGTATCCGAAACTTTTACAAAAGTTGGTGAGCAACCACAAGGAGTCTCAACTATAGTACGTGTATGTTAGGTTGATGTTAAAAATTGCGAAATGCAAGGATCAAGTGGTTGTTTATATCGCTGAATCTTGGGTAAGAGTCTTGAGGTGGATATAGGTATTATCAAATATGTTTATCTGTTATCCATTTGATTTTAAATATATGTACACATTATATTTATATATTAAAATACATCGAATAAAAAAAACTCTGTTATGACTATTGTTATATATTCAATGTACTCTATTTATAGAGAAATCCATAGAGTTGAACATAGTGAAATAAGAAATGAAAATTTTTTGTTCTTCGTTAGCTTCTTCTCTCCCGTAGAACAACAGGGCTATTATGCTCATTACTAAATTTGTTGAAGAGATGAAATAAAACCAAAATATCTCTTTTTGATCGATCATCAAAAGAAATATTAGGCGATTTCTATTTCAATATATTAATGGACATAACATAATTATAATCAGTATAAATCATCGTTATCACTCATCATTTTTGAAAAATCAATCTCTTTTTAAAATTTTGAACTTCTTACAAAATGGCTATTATAATTTAAACCAATAAGGTCTATAGTCACTATTGACTACAGTGAGAACAACCCTCGTTTCCCTATATACATATATATATATATATGTATGTATTCGTGTACGAGCTTGGGGAACCCAAACCAAAAAAACCTACGAAGTATCGGGCATGGGTAACCTATGATATCCTAGAACCCAATCAGGTCGGATTTTGGTTTAAGGTTTTAAAACTCGAATAGATTCAAGTTGAGTATGGGGGTGGGTACAGGGTTTCGAGCTCAGATTTGGGTATTGCAATCTCTTATCCGAATCCGTCCCATTGTCATACCTAAGTGAAAAAACATAAAACAAGAGACGACATGGTTGACAATGAGATTTTTTTTATTATATTTTTTTTGTTTCAACGCTTTGTTTCCACGAACAAAATTCTTATGATTTTATTTTAGAACAAATAGCATTTAACCCCCCTCAGCTATTATCTCGTTATATTTTATCCCCCATGAACTATAAAAATAGCCACTAAATCTTCTAAACTTTAAAAAATCTTGATTTTTGGTACATGATCCTCTTAAAAATATATATTTTTTGTCGGAAAACCTCCTTCGAAGAGGGACATGTACCTATTTGCAAATTTGAGGGGTATTATGTACAAAAAGTGGAAAGTTTATGGGGTTATGTGCTATTTTCTCTTTATTTTATTTTCAAGAAGGAAGCATGTGTCGTCACAAGAGTGTGTAATGAAAAATAAAGGATTGAGATTGAAAAGAAAAAAATTACACATAAACATCTTGAATTATCCGCGCTTGGCACATTGACCCCTCGAATTTTGATAATAGGCACTTGACCCCCTAAATTTTATATAAAAAAATCATGATTTTTAGCACATGACCTTCGTGTAAGTAAACAATTTTTTGGCACAACCCCCCCCCCCCCCCCCCCCCCCTGAAGGGGGACATGTGCATATTTTCAAAGTTGAGGGAGGTATATGCCAAAAGCCAAGACTTCAGGGGTTTAAGTGCTATTTTTCCGATTAAAAATTAAAAATGAATGGTTAAGATTAAAATAAAAAAAATTTAATCTTAATTTTTGATTTATGTTCTTTTAATCTGCATCGTCCATTTATTACCAAATGTTTGCAACTTTGCTTATCGTGACTTAACGTAAGTGTACGTGGCGTTAGCAAGTAATAATGTGAGTATAACAATTATCGTCCCGTAATGACTTAGTTCTACCAACGGTAATGTGAATAGTATTTTTTGGGTTAAATGATCTAGTTGTGACAATTTAGGTATGTAACTCAACCAGACTAAACTAATCGAAATCAATCACTTGTAACTTTGAAAAAGATGGGGTCCTATATATGTGATGAGGTAGGGTTATGACTTCATTTTTCGTTTTGATCTATTCATTCCGTTGTGTATCTAGTTGTTCATGAGTGGAACTTTTAGAAAAACCCTTCCAAGAAAGCAGGATCATGTTAGACCAAACTCAAACTAACATATCATTATTATTTATCACAAAAAATTATTGAAAGGGGGAAATAGCCTTACCTCTCTACAACCAACATGACGGTGTTTCATAAGATATTACGATATACTATATAAAAAAAACAAAAAAAATAGAGTTCATAATATCATTCTTCTAGGTTTCATTTGTTGCAACTATTGCATAATAGCCTCATTGTCAAAAACATCATTTTCAACTGCCATTTGATTCATAAGTGAAGTCCTGACCAGCAATCATGAGTACCAGTTGCGACTGACAAGATTAAGGCCAATTTCAATAATGAATATATCAACGGATACGCAATATCTCTTTTTTTCTTCACCAACTTCTGAGCTAAATCACCAATCCCTTTCACATCAGCAAAATCCGGATCACTTCTCATCTCAATGATGTAATTCTCTAACTTGTTATCCAATGCCAAGTGTTCTCTATCGTCAAAATCCATAGGCACTACAAAATAACAATTAATTAGCGACAGAAAACATGTATGCCGTCGCTAAATCGATGATGAAAATAAAAAAGGTAGTCATAAAATAAGAATTGAGATTGAAATCCTTTTTTTGTTACTAAACAACGATGGAAACATGTATGTCATCGCAAATTTGGGGCTACAAAACCAATTCCGTCACTAACTCTATAACCCCAAATAAGACAGGTGCGACCCAAACTCCTCATTTCCTATCTCACCACTTCTCTATCGACCCAAACACCTCTAATCACACCACCATCGTCTGTCGGCCGTCCTCACCGTCGCCCGCCACCACCATTAATACTCCTCTCCTCTCCTCCCTTCCCCACTTCTTCATCCCTAACCACCACCGGGGAATTAATTTTGGATTGGAGGTTGGTTTCATGGTTTTGATGGGTTTGGAGGAATCAAGAATTAAACTCGATTCGGGGAAGTTATGTTGATTTTGATGAATGGTTGATTCGAGAATTGGATGTTGGTTTGATGATTGGGTTAATTGATTATGTAGATTGGTTATTGGATAGGTTTGATGTTTGAGTTTGATTGAATGAATGAAGAGAGTGTAGGATTTTTTGTGATATTTTTTGACATAACATTTTGATGAAAATTATTTATGTGATCGTCTATCTTTGATTTTTTAGGTTCAATTTGTGTATGGGTAGTGATTTTTATATGAGCTAAAAAAACATGCGATTTTTTGTAGCTAGTAGGATAATATCTACACATAATATCTACACACGTGTTATTTTTCCTAAATTAAATTATTAAATTACTTTGTTAAATATTAGTGAAAGCGAATATATTTTTAGAAGTTTATGAGAGTCCTACCATAATTAAGTTTGACCTAGATTATGTTATTATAACATTTAAATATTTGAGTGTGTTATTAATTATGATTAATTGGATTTGTCGTGGTTTTATGATAGATTCTAGATGTATGAACGGTCGGTGAATGTGTATTTGAACACACTATGTGCTAGAACTTTGCCCTTAAGAATCAGGTTTTCAATTAACCCAGACACTTGAGGTGTCCTTGAGGTTTTCAACTTAGTACGTGTAGCGATTTTCAATTAATTTATTTTACATGGATCATGTTTTAATGGATAGAAAGATGGGATCGGAATTGTCATGGTTTTATGATAGGTCATGGATATATGAACGGTTTGTCGATGAGTATTCGAACACTGTATATGCTATAAATGTCAAAAAAATTATGAAGTTCACCCTTGAGAACTAGATTTTCAATTATCCGGGACACTTGAGATGACCTTATGTCAAGTGTCATAATAGGATATATCAAACTGCGGATGAAGCAATAGTGCACTTGTATGAGCGGGGGTTTGTGTCCAAGTACTGGATATAGACATAACAAGGTGAGGTTGAGCAAGGGAAAGCCTGAATAACGATGCCCTTAAATCCGTATGAGGATATGGTTGTGGATGGGTTTAGGCCTGGTTTTTCCAAGGTTGTAGATAACGAGACTAAATTGGAGGATTTCGATGGTATTCCTCCACCTACTTCTAAGCCTTTCTTTGATATGTTGAGTGGTGCTAAGGAGTCTTGTATTTTGGTTACAGAGTGTCCCAGTTAGAGGCTTCTTCCAGATTGTTGGACATCAAGTATAAGTACAACATACTATACAGAACGATTGATGCCATTACGACGTTGTTGAAACATATTTGTCTAGAAGACAATGTGATGATGGACACATTGTACTCCACTAATCAGATGATGAGAGGCATCCGTCTTCTTGTTAAAAGGATAGACGTATGTCCTAATGGTTGTATGCTGTTCGAGAAGGATACAAAGAACTTGGAGATGAGTTCCAACTGTGGGACACGAAGGTACAAGGATAAACTTCGGGGTAAGAAGAGTGTTGCTTATAAGGTGTTGTGTTACTTCCCCATCACCCTAGGGTTACAACCTTTGTATGCAACCAAGAGCACAGCCGAGGCGATATCTTGGCATGCCAAAAACCAAAGCTTTGAGGACGTGATGTCACATCCCTCAGACAGTGAACCTTGGAAACATTTGGATAAGGAGTTTCTCTGGTTCTCTACTGAACCTCGAAATATTCATTTGGGGCTATGCACCGATGCGTTTACTACTTTCGAAAAATTCGGGGCTGAGTATTCAATGTTGTCTTGTTATGTTGACTCTGTGTAATCTTCCATCGGGGCTATGCATGAAGACTCCATACATTATGCTTTCCATGATCATTCTAAGGTCGAAGAGTCTGAAGGGGGACCTGTATGTTTACTTGCAACCTTTGATCAAGGAGCTGACTTATCTATGGATGTTTGTAAGACCACTTACGATATTTATGCGAGGCAGACCTTTCAGATGAGTGCAGCGTTGTTATGGATAGTTAGTGATTTTCTAACTTATGGAATGGTTTTTGATTGGAGCACAGCTAGAAGATTTGCATGTCCTTATTGTATGGAGCATACCAAATCCTTCACTCTGAAGAATGGTTGAAAGTAGATATGATTTGACTGCCATAATTATTTTTTTCCTTATGAGCATCCGTTTTGATCCAATAGAAGAAGTGGGTTCTCGAAGAAAAGGGTTGATTATGATGACCCGATCCCTATCAATAACGATGAAGAGATGCGTGCTCATGTGTTCTTTTCCAATCTCAATTACTTCCATGTCACTCATAATTGGAGCAAGAGGAGCGTTTTTTGGTAATTGTCATATTAGCATAAGTTGTTAAATAGGCATAATCTTGATGTCATGCATGTTGAGAAGAATGTGTTTGATAATTTGTTTCACACCGTCATGGATGTAAAAGGGAAGATGAAAGACACAATGGTGGCTAGAAAAGATCTCAAATTGTATTGCAAGCATCCAAAGTTGGTGTTGAAAAGATTGAAAAATACGCGAGGCATTAAGGAAACGGTTATACCCGAGGCTCCTTATGTGTTGAAGAAGGAGGCATAAAGGGTGTTGTGTGAATGGATTAGAATGCTGATGGATATATATCCAATTTGAGACGTTGTGTTCGTGGCAAAGAATGGTGTTTAAAGGGTCTCAAAAGTCATGATTGTCATGTTTTTATGTAAAGGTTGCTTCCAGCAGCTTTCAAGGAATTATTGTAGTATCATGTGTGGAATGCATGGAGAGATTGGAGATTGGAGATTGGAGAGTTGAGCGTATTCTTCAGAGGTCTGTGTTATAATAGTATACGTCGTGAGGGTATAGAGAGATTGAAGATACAGATCCCAAAGATTCTATACAAGTTGGAGAGGTCGTTTGCTCCAGCTTTTTTCAATTCTATGGAGCACTTGCCTTTGCATCTTCTTCATGAAGCAAAATTGCTGGACCTGTGTATTATAGGTGGATGTATCCTTTCGGGAGGTATATCTAATTAAGCAGTATGAAGTAATTT
This sequence comes from Drosera capensis, assembly GCA_001925005.1. NCBI lineage: Eukaryota > Viridiplantae > Streptophyta > Magnoliopsida > Caryophyllales > Droseraceae > Drosera > Drosera capensis. Next base: position 26,940 of record LIEC01000032.1, read on the forward strand.
TTCCTCTATTAAAGGTTTTCTGAACTAATAGTCATTCAAGGGTTTCAAATTATGAATGATATCTCTTTTCAGATTTTTGTTTCACTTGAATGGTAAAATTGATAACAAGGCACATGTCGAGGGCTTCATTTATGAGGCATGGCTTATGGAAGAGCAGAGCAATTTTTTTCAACATTACTTTGGAAAAAATATGGGCATAAAGGCTCGAAATCCCTCACGTAACTGTGGTATTTCAAATGAGTCTGATGATCCTAATCTGCCAAGTGTTTCACAAGCATAGGGGATATGCCACGAGGAAGAGGAGAAAGGATATGCTAGCTGAGAAAGATCAAAAAGCCACTCATAGATTTGTTCTACAGAATTGTGAGCAAATTGCTCCGTTTGAGAGGTATGGAAACCAACAAGAATTATATCGAATAATTTAGTAAATGTGTTCACATATATCAAGTGTTATAAATCATAGATTATTCGAGTTAGAAATTTTAAGAACGTGACGATTAAGATTAGTCCAAGAAGTTTGGAGTAGATTTGGAATTTTGTGGCCTTCGTGGCTCCAAAACTTTGTAAGTAGAATGAGCCTTTGAATCGTACTAAATTCATTAGTATTCCTTCTGTAATTATTAATCTCATCATCTCCATTCCTTTAGAATACAGGTCTTAAAAAATCCTGTTGATGACTTGGTTCATAGTCTTGGTATACGATTAGCCGTTCAAGTGTACAAGTATTCACAATATTACACCAACGAATTTTTGTTTGACACATAAGACTATGGCTCAAGGAAGGCTACTATGAACTATGTGGTATGTGTTAAAGACTATGGAGTTGATTATTATGGGATTTTGAGAGAGATCCCATAATAATCAACTCGTATGGACCCAATTCTTTTAAAGTATGTGATTGGTTTGACTTCGACAGAGGCCTCAATGTAAGCAACAAATACAAGCTGGTTGAGATTGACAGAAGAAGAAGTATCGAATGGGCTATGATCCTTTCATATTGGCAAATCAAGCTATTCAAGTATACTATGCTCCCTATCCTAGCCTCACTAAGACTCGAGATCATTGGTGGTAATATTTAGGATGAAGGCACGAGGAATGATTGATGCTCCTATTGAAGATGATGTTTTTCAAGAAGACCCTTCTCATATTGTTGTCTCACTTGTCTCTAATGACAACGACCTTGAAGATGACCTCGAGGAAGATCACAACGAAGATGACGTGGAAGAGGAAGAGAATGAGGATGAGGAGGACATGGAAGAGGATGACGATGACCATGACCATGACCATGACTACGATGACGATGATGATGAGGACGATGACGATGACGATGATTGGAGTAAAAACCTATGCATATAAATATTAGATATATAGTAAAAACCTATACATATAACTTCTCTATTTCTGTTTGTGTTTGTATATAAGTCTTGCATTCTATGTTCTGGATGTATTGATTATAAATTTCTATTTGTTTTATTTTTCACTTGTAGATGTCACGACGAGATTTTGGGAGGGGTAGGGGTGATTCTGATGATTCACATAGGATTGCAGGTAAGTTTAATAAGTTCTATTTCCTTTATTTGATTTTTCCTTCATCTTTTAGATGCCAATGGTATGCAAATGTCTGAAATGTTTAACAATATTCCTATGTTTACATTTAGGTAAGAGACCGATGATTCATCCCCTTAGTAGACAATGCCATGGGAGAGGTTGGGATGATTTTCACGAGAGCGGACTGGATGTTAAAAAGAAGGAATAATATCAAATGAGCTCGAGAAAGAACAAGAAAAACAACTACAAGATGTTAAAAAGAGAGTTTAAAACTACAATAGGTTGGGCACCTGCTGATATCAAAGGCATAAGTCCATCAACTTGTATGCATAGAATTCTCCTTGAAGATACATCAAAACCATCAAGGGAGACTCAAAGATGTCTTAACCCTCCAATAATGGAAGTAATAAAAAAGGAGATCCTTAAACTGCTTGACGTTCGAGTTATTTACCCTATCATTGATTCAGAATAGGTAAGTCATGTGCATGTGGTACCGAAGAAGGGTGGAATGATCATTGTTACTACCCCTAAGGGTGGTATGTTGGCAACAAGGGTTCAAACAGGATGGAGGATGTGCATGGATTATCGAAAATTGAATGCTTATATAAGGAAAGATTATTTCCCTTTACCGTTTATGGACCAAATGCTATAGCGCATAGGAGGCTGCTCGTATTACTGCTTTCTCGACGGATATTCAGGATATAATCAGATTTCAATAGCCCTAGAGGATCATAGCAAAATGACGTTTACATGTCCTTTCGGCACATTCGCCTATAGGAGAATACCATTTGGGCTATGTAATACACCAACAACTTTCTAGCTATGCATAATGTCAATTTTCTAGCAATATATTAAGCATATAATTGAAGTGTTTATGGACGATTTCATAGTTTATGGTGATTCACTTGAACAATGGTTGAGTTGCTTGCAACTACTACTAGTTCGTTGTGTGGAATCAAACCTTAAGTTGAATTATGAGAAATGCCATTTCATGCTACAACACGGTGTGGTGCTAGGTCACAAAGTCTCCCAAAAGGGACTTGAAGTTTATTTTTCTAAAGTTTCGATAGTAAGAGATTTACCAACCCCAACGACAGTAAAGGAAGTTCGAGCATTTCTTGGACATGCGGGTTTTTCGAAGATTGCATAACCATTGTGTAACTTACTGCAAAATGACACGGTCTTCGATTTTGATGAATAGTGTCTCAAAGCATTTGAAGAAGAAGCTAATTTCAGTCCCCATACTGCAACTGCCAAACTGGAATATTCTATTCGAATTGATGTGCGATATAAGTGACATTGCAGTCGATGCGGTAGTAGAATAGCGAGTAGGACATGTTCCACACGTTATATATCATGCCTCTTGCATGCTCGATAAGGCACAATGCAATGACACGGTCTTCGATTTTGATGAATAGTGTTTGCATTGGACAAATTCAGGTCATACCTACTAGGGACAAAAGTCATAATATATACGGATCATGCTGAAATAAAATACCTACTTCATAAGAAGGCGACGACACCTCGTCTTCTGAGATGGATTCTCTTGTTACAAGAATTCCAAATCAAAATGAAGGACAAAATAGGAGCTAAAAATTCAATGGCTGATCATCTCAACCGGATTCAAAGAGAAGTAAAGAGTGTTCCTTTTTCAGACTTGTTTCCTAACGAACATTTAATGAACATGCATGGAGAAATTCTGCTGATATGGTAAATTATCTTGTCACAAATGATCTTCCAAGACCATTGTCACATGTACAACGTGACAAGATTAAAAGTGATGCAAGGTACTATTTTTGGGAGGATCCTTACCTTTTTAAGTTTGGATACGAAGATGTGTTCCAGAGTACAAACAAAAATCGATTCTGAAGTTTTGCCACACGTATGAGACTAGAAGAGATCTCGGCTCAAGACGGACTGCTCATAAAGTCCTAGAATTTGGATGCTTTTGGCCAAGTTTGAAGCGTGATTCATACGAGTTTGTAAAGGCCTGGCCGGAATGTCAACGAACGAGCCAAATAACAAGAAAAGATCCAATGCCACAACATTCAATTTTTGTTTGTGAAATATTCGATGTTTGGGGAGGGCATTGATTTAATGGGACCATTTTCACCATCCAATGGCAACATATACATTCTGATAGCGGTGGACGATGTGTCCAAATGGTAGAAGCGCGAGCAACACAAAAAGATAAGGCCAATGTCGTCATTAATTTTTTGCACACTCAAACTTTGAACAGCTTTGGCATACCACATGCCATAATAAGCGACAGAGGTACCCATATTTTGCAATAAGGTTATAGCTACATTATTAAGTAAATATCATGTAAACCACAAGATAGCAACTACATAACATCCACAAACAAGTGGACAAGCTGAGGTTTTAAATAGAGAAATGAAAGCAATTTTGGAAAAGGTTGTAAACCCTAACCGAAAAGATTGAAATATTCAGCTTAAGATGCATTATGGGCGTATAGAACTGCATTCAAAATTCCCATTGGAATGTACACCATATCGAATGGTGTACAAGAAAGCTTTCTAGTAGAACTAGAACATAAAGCATTTTGGGCCAATAAGCAATTCAACTATGATTATGCAAATGCTACGCATAATAGAAAGTTGCAGTTGCAAGAACTCGAAGAGGTAAGAAACAACGCATTTGAGAATTCTGTGATCTATAAAGACAAGGCAAAACATTATAATGACAAAATGTTGAGCAAGAAGCAGTTTAATGTTGGTGATAAGGTTTTTTTTATAATGCTCAATTAAAGTTGATGGCCGGAAAGCTTCGATCCAAATGGGATGGACAATTTTTGGCCATAAACGTTTATCATCATGGAGCAGTCAAGTTCAAGAGTTATGAAATCGGAAAAGTTTTCATAGTTAATGGGCACCGTTTGAAAATGTTCTTCAAAAATGCAAATTTGAGTTGGTTTGATGAAGTCCAAGTTGAGAATTTATGAGCTTGAGACTTTCTTGTTGAGCCAACGATATTAAACAAGTGCACTTCTCGGGGGGCAACCCGAGAATTTTAATTTTATTAAAAAAAGAAGAAGAAAATGAATGAAAGAATTGGTTTGAAACATGTACAGAAGTGTGTTTTAATGCATTTTCAGTATTTAAGAGACATAGCTCGTGTCGAGTCAATGAAAATGACACAAATCGTGTTGAGTTGAATTGGAAAACTCACTAGTCAAAGTGACACATCCCGTGTTCATGAACAAGTAGGTGACACGGCCCGTGTTGCCTCAATTTCAAGCAATTTAAGCATCGCAGCTGAAAGAAAAACAAACATCACAACTCAACCAAAACGTACAACACCGAATCCCAATTCGCCGAACACCTAAAATCTTCAATCCATCATAAATTTTCACATTTCTTATACTTGATATGAAGTTAATTCTCTCCTCTACATCATCCCATAGTTGATTTTATCAATTACGATCTAGAATCGTGGATTTCTTATCTCAAAGTTTTTGACCCAAATGCAAATATCTTCATGAACAGATTTTTTAACACAAATAGACTATGTAGTTGTCATCTATGATGTCTTGTGATCAATTTCCATATATAGTTTGCATGATTTGATCAAGATTTGATGAAATTAGATTTTAGGGGTTAGGGTTTTACATAAACTCTATGTTTTATGCATTTTATCATCTCTTGCCTTGTAATATTTGGTGTTGATGAATTTTTCGATGATTGTATGTATGGTGGCATTTTGACGGAGGATGTTCGATGATGAATGGAGGGTTGTTTGGCTTTATGGATGATGAATGAATGATATGTATGAATATGTGGTTTTGATGAAGAAATGAATGAGTCATGTCGGATTTTTTAGTGAATTGTATAATTTTATTGTTGTACTCTATGATTCGTACGTTGTTTTGATTATGCTCTATATTGTCACTTACACTTCTCATGTTTTAAATGCATGTGGATAAGAAAGTGAAGTCTACAGCCGCCTCCTCTTCGGTGCATAACTATCGGGTTAGGATTCATAGCCTGGATCCTACTCCAGCTTCAGGTCTACCTAACGATCATGCAATCATTTTCCGCGGCAAGTGAATAGAGGACATATATAACATCCTCAAGCGGAGGTAAGTCATTGCCATCACATTTCACTCCATATCGGCTTGTAGACAACTAGGTATTGAGGACGACATGGATGCATGCTTGGAACGACCTCACATGACATACTTCATCGGTATTGAGTCCTATATTCTTTTATCTTTAGCGTTTTCTTGCTAACACTATCTACGCCAGATTTGAGTCAACAGGCAATATGAGGAAGGATGAGCTTTTCCTCATATGGGTGATGACAGAGGGTCATGAGGAGAATGTTAACTTGGCACCGCATTTGCTTCGTCATTGGCATTCACATGCGACAAAGCCGATCGACCGCTTTTGCATGAAAGTGTACATCACTGTTATTGTCGATGCACTGCGAGTTGGGCATGAGAAGATGGAGGCCATGGATGCTTTGATTATATCAAGCTTGCACTCGTATACCTCTACGCGACAGGGATGTTCGAGACGAAGACCATCGGACGAGTGGAGCACATCTATCATATGTACCTTTCACAAGGAATCGTGAGAGGCGCTTGGAGTTGTCGAGTCCGCTTTGCAGCATTGTGGACCTGAATATGTGGCTTTTCCTTTCTCTTGGCCTCTACTTTCCGTCATCGCAGCTTCTAGAACAGGACAAGGACGTTGGAGATGCTGGAGGTGATGATAGTACATGGGCGAAGCGAACGATCGACACCCTGCTATAGGGCATGATCATGGAGAGAGTAGATCAAGGCCTACTCCTCGTTACCATACTAGTTTGAAGTATGCGAATACTAGTTACTTGCTGTATTATTTGGATTGAACCTTTAGTTTTGTAGATTTGTAATAAGTGTTGATATGATTCTCTCGATCATGGGATGGTGAGTGGTGCCTAGCTTGGAATTTGCGATGGGATATGAGAATGGTTACTTTATGTAATATGGAGGGAGGAAGATGAGTTGACTTGCAGAATTTATATGTTATGAAATTACTTTCCCTATTTGTTATGAGTTTTTCATTTTACATCGTTCTTGTTTCTTCTTGTGTATTGCTTTGCTTAGGGACAAGCAAACATTTGGTTTTGGGGAGTTTGATACACAAGTTTTTATAACTTTATAACCTGCGTTTTGTTTGAGTTTTATGTCTTTTTTTTAGGATTAGTTTTGTTTTGTTTTTAGAATTGGATACTGTCGTAGTTTTGTATTTTGTGTGCATAATGACGATAGAAGGATGGATTCTGCACAAAGCTGGATTTCACAGTTGATTGATGTGTATTGGATGTGCTAAAAGAGCTCCTGTATCAAGTTGGAGTCTAAAGGGATGATTTTCATAATGTTTGCAAAAGGTATAGGTGACACGGTCATGTCACATTATGGCATAGTCGTTGTATGAAAGTGTGAGATCAATTCAAAGACAATCCTATAGGGTTTAGCAAGCGAAGAACAAATGTGATCAAATAGGTTCGGGTAGAGACGATCACTGTAATCTGCTTATTAGTTAGTGATTATTTTTGCATGAGCTTTTTCTTTCCCTTGAGGGGTTTTCCCACGTAAAGACCTGGTGTCGTTTGTATTCGTTTAGTGTTTTGATTATTCTTTGTGATTGATTGTTCGTGATTAAGATCATCTTCTGACTCATAATCCTAACAAACACCCTCTCGTTCTCTAGCAATTCTTCATCTTTTTCTTTTGCATCAGTTCTTCTTTGCATCGATAACTTGATCTGCTATTGAAGCGCCTCAACCAAATGTCGACATGAAGAAGAACATTATTTCCAAGAGGTCTCGCACATACGATATGAATGATAAGATCGATTGATTAAGAGATTTACCAGATACGGTCCTCGAACACATCTTCTTATTCCTCCTGATGCAAGATGTTGTCCGGACTATTGAATTCATTCTCTTGATTTCAAGACTTCAATTTTAATAGTAGGACTAACCATGTTATGATGAAGGCTTCTATTAAAGATAAGACAAAAGAGAGGTGAATTGGCTCCACGGATATCCTTCTTGATAAGTCGATTATGGTTGTTGACTTCGGTCGTTCAAAATGTTGCTTGTCATGGCCTTGTATCAGGAGGTTTGTGGATCGGGTGCTCAAGCTTCATAAAAGGCCGACGCTAGAAAAATTTAGCTTGCATCTGAGAGGTTGTGACGTTTCCTGTGATAAGTATGAGGCCTTTATGGATATCGAGAGGTGGTTGATGTTTGCGGTTGGAAAGCACACTAAAGTTATCGATCTTTCATGTAAATTGTTTGCTACCTCTCAAGATTTTGCCATCCCTAATTATGTTTTTGGTTAAAATTAACCATCCTGAATCGATTGCAGAGACCATCAAGCTTGTTTAATTGTTCATAGTACGACCATATTAGATAACATATTAAATTCTTGTGGTAACTTCTCTCATATTATCAACCTGTAAAACCCACTAAAATCAACACGACATGACATGAAATGCATGAAGAGTCTTAAAAACTTTAATAAAGAATAAGGATAATAAAATAAGGATTAACCTGATCAACTTCAACTATTATTCTATATATATTTTATATATTTTTGTTTGGCATATGACTGTTCGGTGTTATTTGTATTACTTTCTATTTGTGCATGAGAAACGTATGATATAATAAGCATGTCGGACCCTTGAAATGGACGTGTATCCTGTATTACTAGGCTTTCGAGCTCATGGTTACGTGTTTATTTCAGGTAATAAAGGATCGTGGAATGGATCATTACATAGCGATGATGATTAGATTCGGCTTTCTGTAACATTTCGCATATATTTCCGGACATTTGATTTTCATGTAATTTAAGACGTGTAAGTTGGGCATTTCTTGTTAGTTTCATATGTTTCTGATACTTAAACCCCTTGTAACCTTGTTGCCTTGCTTCAAAGGGACTTTGGAGCGGCGATAACGTCATGTGTCTAGCCGGTATTGAACAGAAAATCTTAGGACGCTACACTTGTATAGCAGATTCTTGATTTATCTTGTGTTTTGCCATCTGGCTTTGGTGGTAATCCTAATACATGAATTTTGTTTATGTAAGATGTTTGCCGTAGCTGCAATGAGCGATCCTGCTTGCATCCAGAACCTCCGTGGGAAAGTTATAATTGATATGCCAGGACGCTGAAAAAAAAAACCGATTAATAGAGCGTGATCTGTTAGAATTTGTTGAGTATTCCAAGGTTGCCCAAGTCCGCGACAGTTATGTTACCACATTACTTGACACACTAGGTCAAAATGCTGCACTCCTAATACTCCATATTACTCATTGTGTATCATACATGTTGGAGATACTCTATGATGCGCTTAACCTGATTAATCCACATCCAATTCCTTTTATATAGTACTGCAACATGATTATTCATGAGAAGCAATTTTGCTTCCTTGTCTATGGCTGTGTACTTACCGAGTACACATGAAAGTTTATTTTGCATGTAATCTGTTGTCGAGATGTACACTTAGGTTCTGCGAATGCTGCTAGGAGTGAATAGTTCGGGTTCTTGGTATGTTTCAGGTAGTTCTCCAGACCTTGGGATTGTTGCTGAACTTGATAATAACAAGTGACAATGATAGTTACGGTATGTGCTTCCAGAAAACTGAGAAAGTGGAATATCCCAAAGGTTTGGTTTAGGATTTTATAAAACTATCCATATTAATAAAACATATTTTTCTTTTCGATAAACATTCTTTAGAATTCTGGGTGACCCTGCTCATGGAAGTTTATTAAGACGTGTATGAATAAAACAAAACACACTTAAAAGATATTTGTTGATCAGTGAGATCAATTTTGTGCCTGGAAAATGGTCATTGGTGACGATCCGCTAACAAGAATTGGGCAAGGACATTATCGAAAGACCAGAATAAGAGGGAAAATGTTATTTGTAAGGTCAGATTTGTTATTACTAAGATGGATTGTGAAAGAATATTTTAATCAAAAAGATATTTATGAATAGATTGTCTTGAAAAAAATTAAATTTCACTCAAAAATATCAATTCCCTAAATTTATGCTCATTATAATAAATAAATTATTAGATGTCTACTTTTCAAGGCTTCGAGAATGCCAAATTATATCATTATGGATATGATTTAAAAAGCACAAAATAAACCATTAAAGCATCATAAAAGATTATTTTCAAATGTGTTCAAAAACACAAGACGAGATGAAACCAAACTCGTACATGCACAAATTATGCCATATTAAGACATAAAGAGAGCCCGTTTTATATGGTTATTTTGAACACTTAAACAATGATAAGAAAAACAAAGCCCGTTTTCTCATGCACGGAACATGTAAGGCCGATACAATTGTGACGTCTAATCAAACGACACATAACAATTTGGCATTGGACACAGAAACTTCAAAACTATGAGGGCTCCATCTCAGAAAATGAGGGCCATAGAGTGGAGGCAAAAGAAAAGACACATAAGATTATGTGCCGAAAGACAAATCGATTTCTAAAATTTAGTTCCAATCTCATGGTTCATGATAACTATCTCCCACCCATGTTTTTATTTTCTATACATATCGATATAAAATTTAATATATATATATATAATATGATGATTAAATATAATTTTTTATAAATTTATTATATAATATCGATAGTTATATAAATTATATATTTTAATCTAATAGATATTACAAAACTATTAAACATGATATAAAAAATGAGATATATATATATATATCTCTTTTTTTTTTTTTTTAAAGAGGGAGAGTATTTTACACGTGAGAGGATAAGAAATTGTATTTGAGCTGGGCACATGGGAACAAGGTGGCATTGTCAGCTTGGTATATTCCATTTACGTCTTCCAGCCTAGAGATCCTGAATACAAAACCGGGATTAGTGCAAGTATGCTTTTTGTATGAGCTCTCAAAAATTTTTTTTTAAATAAATATAAATATATAAATAGAGTACATAAAAAAGATTTTACTATGTGGAGGAGTAACAGTGATATTCACGAATGATTATGTTCAAGTAATCATGTCGTCTGAATAACTTTAACTTCTATCACTAGTTTCATAATTATTATATGAAATTAAAATTGAACTTTATTTTAATATAAATATAATATTAACCGCCATCATTTTGTAAGTTCTGAGGATATGATTTTGAGTCGCATCAAATATATTATTTAAGACTTCTTCTCATGTACAATCGTTCACTGTACCATTGACGTTCACGGCATCACTGGACTAAACTCTCTCCTCCCACGCAAAAAAAGCAAAACTGCACACTCACTCACCCTCTAAGAACAAAATCCAAACGAACCAGAAGAACAATATTCCCAACTGCAGAATCCCCAAACTACCCCTCCCCACACCCACACTTTCCCATCACACCGCTGCCCTCTCAATCAACCCCATTTCCGTCACTTCGCACTCCCCCATAAAACAGGTGGAAAAATAAAAAAGCAGACTCACTGAAACGCAAACCACGAGCACCCAGAAAAGCTCTCATCCTAGAGAGAGAAACGAAAAGCAAAAATTATCTAGAGAGAGAAAACATTGCTCGATCTCGCCGGCGAATTCTTTTCCGTTCAGGTTTCCATTTCTCCCCCAATTTCTAGGGTTTTGTCCCAAATCCTCGAAATTCGGGATAAATCGGTTCGGTTCGGTTCGGTTCGGGTTGAGTGAGGGTTTGGGGGTATTGGTGTGGATTCGGAGATGGTGACGCCGCAGAAAAGGGCGTTTCCCGGGTTGTGGCTGACGCCGAGGAGCGAGAGTCAGAAAACGGCGGCGACGAAGGGGTTGAATTCGGGTTCGGGGAAGGGAAAAACGGTGGCTTTTCTTGAGTATGAGAATGGAAGGGGTGGTGGTGACGAGGGGAGGGACTTGGGGGAGACGGTGGCCAAGCTCGAGAACGAGGTGGGTCGGTGTTGGTTTCGTTGGATTTGGGGTTTTGTGGGTTAGATTTTGGAGTTGGGAGGTTCAATTGGGTTTGCGATGGATTAGGGTTTGGGTAGGATTTGGGAGTGATGGGTAGTTGTTGTAGTTGCCTCGTAGGATAATTGGGATATATTGCCTTCCGGTATTGTGAATATCTGCTGAATTTATGCAAAATTGGTTTCAGTTTTGAGTTTGAAATATGGTTTAGTGATAATTGATTATTGTTTTTTGAAGGGGGTTGTTTGTAGTCGAGTTTGAACGAAATTCCACCATTTGTTGATGTATGCTCTTTAAGCTAGTTATAACAGGATATTTGAGTTAGGCTGTGAAAGAGTTGGTGAATGATATATTACTCCTATTTGCAATTTTGGGATTGGGGAAGTGATAATTTTCTGAAGTTTTAGCCAGTATGTTCGATCCGGGTGCTCTGTGAGTGTAATTCCTTATTTCGTGTGGGTCTGTTTATGGTTCTTATGTAACTGATTTGTTGTTGTGTTGATCAAGGAGATAGAATTAGGAGGGTCTTTGTTCCCAATACCTTCGCCTTTGGTTTTAGTATATGTTTAACTATTATGTTGGCATGTTTCTCTTGTTGGTCCAGCTTGGGTATAGAATGTCAAGCTGTGCCTTCTGATAGAAAATTCTTTTGAACTTCTCATGTAGTTCATATTGAAATGTTCTTTAATCCAACTGATTGAGACAGCTGATGAACGATATGTACCCTGGCAGCTGTTCGAGTACCAATATAATATGGGGCTATTGGTGATTGAGAAGAAAGAATTAGCTTCCAAGTATGAAGAATTGCAGCGGGCTTTGGAGGAGAACAAAGACGCAATCAAAAGAGAGCAAGCTGCGCATCTAGCTGCAATCAGTGCAGTTGAGAAGCGTGAGGAAGATCTACGGAAGGCTCTGGGCGTGGAGAAGCAGTGTGTTATTGATGTAGGTATCCAATCCTTTTAGTAGTTCAATGTATGTTTGGTCTTTTGTTACAGTGTAACAAGAGGAGCTACTTGTCTATGGTCTCTTACTTCAGACCCTTTACGGAAATGTACTAGGTACAAGCCAGCTTGCGCTTTGTATCTTCCACTTGATTAATTTGGAGAGATGAGTTGGCATCTGATGTTTTAATAGCTTGTATTCCCTTTATAACTGTGCTTGTATACATAGGTTGATGGATTTCTCCCTACTGTCTTTCAATGCTTCCATCTGGTTGTACTCCTATTGTTGATTTTTCATTGGCATTCACGTCCTACTTGGAGGTGGCTATGTCTTATTGTTGGCAACATCAAATTTTGATCTGTGACATGGTTATTTGATAAGATCAGTCTGGAATTGCTTGTAACTTATGGGATCTTTGTTGCGGCAGCTTGAGAAGGCGTTGAGGTCAATGAGAAATGAATATGCCGAAATCAGGTATACAGCTGATTCAAAGCTGGCCGAAGCCAAAGCTTTGGAAGCTAGTATCGAGGAGAAGTTGTTAGAAATAGAAGCCAAGATGCGAGCAGTTGATGGCAAACTTGCTGAGGCTAACAGAAAATCTTCTGAGGTAGATAGGAAAATGCACGAACTGGAGGTTCGTGAGAATTCACTCCGCAGAGAACGGGCATCTTTTAACTCAGAGTATGTCTCTTTTCCACATACTATATATTATCATAATGCTCCTTAATTTAGTTTTTGCTCTTTACTTTTCGTATATTATGATCGTAGTCTGGATGGTGACTTGAGATGTCCATTTTTCTTTGTAATAGGAGGGAAGCTCACGAAGCAACAATGTCCAGACAGAGGGAGGATCTCCTGGAATGGGAAAGTAGATTGCACGCTGTTGAAGAGCGGATCAGTGAAACACGTAGAATCTTGGATCAGAAGGAGGAGAGAGTTGGTGAATTTGAAAGGAGTTACAAGCAGAAGGAAAAAGATTTAGAGGAGGCACGTAAGAAGATAGATCTTTCCAAGATAGAGTTGGTGAAGAAAGAGGAAGATATATCCAATAGACTTGCTAGTTTGAGTGCAAAAGAGAAGGTATGCTTTTCTCTTTACATTGTTTGCCGATCTTGCTGTGAATTCTATCTTCATAAAAGTGTTCATTTGATCCAGGATATTGAAGCTACCCAAAAGAGAATTGAAAAGAAAGAGAAAGATTTACTTGCATTGGAGGAAATGCTTAACAAGAGAGAGAAAGTGAGTATTTGTGGAAGCAATGTATTTTTATGGCTTATCTTCAGTTACCTATCTTCCTTACATCAAGCAAATCTTGTTGTTAATTTAAATGTCGATAGCTAAAACAGTTCCCCTTATTTGAGTTTTTGGCCTCCTCTGCTAGCTTCATTTTCTCTTCCTTTCTTCATTAGTTTCATTAGACTTGTAGATGTGATCATTTAGGATTTTGTTAAATATGTATTCCAAGGAGAAGAGTCCACATCGATTTAAGTTTAACAGTATCATGAACCCCACCTGTCACTGTTTTCAGCTCCCACCTTTTCTCACATAGTACCAAGTCTTTTCTGAGTTTTTCTAACTAGCCAGAGGACTGAGAAAATGCAGTAAACACCAGATAGGAAGTTCCAAATGTTCATAGAAAATGCAATTTGTTGGAGTAAGGTGCTCAACTTTCATATATTTTTGGGTTCTGGAAGTGTGACTTTGTGAGTTCCACACTTGCTGTTTCCTTATTTTATGGCTGTTAATTGTTACCTTCTTTTTTACCTTCCTCGTTCAGATTATATTTCCATGATCTAAGAGACTAGGATTGTTTGATATGATCATATGAAATTAACATGCTGTTAAATGCTTGTAGTTTTCTAGAATGTAGAAATCGCCTGTTTATCTTTTGGAGTCGGCGACTTTGATGTCGGGCACATTCTGAGGGGTAAATTCTTGTTTCCTGATATTTCTTTGTTTCTATTCATGCAGGATGAGATTCAAAAGCTGGTTGAAGAACATAAAAAAGAATTGGATGCAAAGAAAGAGCAGTTTGACTTGGAAATTAGTCAGAGAAGGCTAGCTGTTGATGATGAAGTAAAGAGCAAGACTGATGAGGTGGAGAAGAAAGAAATCGAGGTGAGGCATATGGAAGAGAAGGTTGCAAAAAGAGAAGCAGCATTAGAAAAGAGGTGGGAGAAGTTGAAGGACAAAGAAAAAGATTTTGAGTTGAAATCAAAGGATTTGAAAGAAAAAGAGAAGTCTATTCGTGCCGAGGAGAAGAAGTTGGAGAGTGAAAAAAAAGACGTGCTGACTGAGAAGGTGAGTTTGCTCGGCCTCAAGGACGAACTTGAACAAAGGAAGTCCGAGATAGAGGAACAGCTGCTGAAGGTTCAGCAAGAGAAGGAACATCTTACGGTAACTGCAGAAGAGAGGTCAGAGCACCTTCGGCTCCAGTCAGAGCTTAAAGAAGAGATCAGCAAGTATAGGGTTCAGAAAGAAGTACTTATGAAAGAAGCTGATGCGCTGAAGGTAGAGAGGGAATCATTTGAGAAAGAGTGGGAAGCTCTTGATGAGAAAAAAGCTGCAATCGACAGAGATCTGAAGAACATGATTGCAGAGCAGGACAAGTTTGAGAGGTGGAGACGTTCAGAAGAGGAGAGGTTGAAAAGTGAGAATATGATTGCTCAAACTAACATTGAGAAAGAACTGAAAGAGCTTGAGTTGGCCAAAGAGGCATTCGCTGCCGAGAAGGCGCATAAAGAGAAAATCCTTTCTGAGAGTGCTGAAAGTGAGAGAACGCAACTGATGAATGACTTTGAAATGCACAAAAGAGAGCTAGAGATGGATACGCAGAAAAAGCTGGAAGACAAGGAAAAGATTTTTCGTGAAAGTCAGAGACTTTTTGAAGAAGAAAGAGAAATGGAGTTGGGAAAAATTAATGAATTGAGAGAAGCGGCAGAACGAGGAATGAATGATTTGGAAGAGGAAAGACGCAAGTTAGACAAGCAAAAGGAGGATCTAGCTGCAAATAAGAGGGATATTGAGAGGTATCGCCTTGACATAGAGAAGGATATTCAGGAGCTTGTTATCCTTAATGGTAAGGTAAAGGATAACAGGGAACAGTTCTTGAAGGAAAAGGAGCGCCTCATTGCTTTTCTTGAGAAACTGCAGAGCTGTGAGAATTGTGGGGAGATCATCCGTTCATTTGTGTTTTCAAATCAATCTATGCATGACATGGAAAGTCCAAAGCTCCTTTCTAAGCCTGTGGCTGAAACTTATGTGAGAAACGGAAGCAAGCAGGGTCAGACACCTGGACAAACGAACATCGAGACAAGCCCAGAGATTGGTGTTACTGCCACTCCTAAATCTGGAGGTAAACTGTATTGGATTCTGAAATGTGCCTCGTTGTTCTCTCCCAGTAACAAAAATGAAAACTCCCCTGCGCAAAATGTTTCTGGGGAATCCTCTCTGGTCGGCCAGCAAGCCAATGTGGAGACTTTATCAGCAAGATTTGATGTTGCGGAAGATTATAATGAATCGTCCTCTGGTTTTGTGAATGATTCTCTGGATGTTGAGAGGATGCAGTCTGATGTCGTGGCTACCCTTGGTGGTGTGTCTTTTGTGGGGGAGAAAACTCGGATACATGATGCGAAGCATGAAGAGGCTGAAGCCTTTGAGATTTCTGGCTTGAGTCGTGGGCCTAGGGCTGGCAAGAGAGGAAGACTAAGGGGGAGTAGGACAAGGTCGATGAAGGCAGTCGTTAAAGAAGCCAAGGCTATACTTGGGGATACTGCTGAGGAAAATCAAAACGAACATCCGAATGGGTATCCTCAAGAGTCAGAGTCTAGTTTTGTCGATATGGGAAATAAGCCGAATGAAAAGAAGCGGAGTCGTGCCCAGAATTGTCAGACCACAGCCAGTCTCCCACAAGATGACAGCGAAGGTGACAGTATGATGGCTGGTGGGCGAAGGAAGAGGCGTAAAAAAGTTGAACTGTCAGAGAAAACTCAACCTGTAATACGCTACAATCTTAGAAAAGGCAGAAAGTAAGTATCTTGTTTCCAATTGCTTGCATGTTGTGTATACATTCATTTCCTCTTGTAATTTGATAGAGAAATCTACTTTGCTTTCAGTTAATAAGAGATATCTTTTTGTTTTCCTTGTTGGCAGTGTCGGCACCACTGGTCCTGGTGGAACTTCATCCAAGCTGAATAGGGATAAAAATGGACTAGTTGGTGGCAGTGGTGCTCAAGGTGAAAGCTCGTCAAAAGCAACATATTCGGCTGGGGCTGCAAGTGAGAATGACAGAGGCGTAAACTTGGAGCAGGTAAGAATTGATATTGATAAGTCAGTTCGGGAAATCGCTTATGAATACTTGTCCTGTGAGTTTTATTGCTTTATATTATACAATGGCTTGGTCTGTACTTAGCGGTACTTGTTTATTTGTTCGGTGATGCCTACAAATGAAACCAAAGCACCAAACGTCCTTTGTGGTCATTGTGCTGGCTAACCGCAGCTGATGACCATGCACACATCACCTCCGCAGCTCCTTGTTGGTTTAGTTACAGTTAAATTAGACATTCTTACTTTCAAAATAAAAAATAAAAAAAATTAAAGATTTAAAAATAAAATAAAATAGACTTTCTTAAGTAGAAGCTCATATTCTCATTGACTTCAATTTCTTATTGTCTTTGATGACTGATATCCTCGATTTTATGGTAGATTGTCTATATCTATTTCTATAGTACTCTACTAGTAATAATAGATTCTATAGTCTATATATATCTAGTAGTATACTATTATAGTAGTCAATATAGATAGTAATAAGAAGATGTTATTACTATATGATAGTACCCAATCTTTATTCTTCTAAAGTCGTAGATACTTGTTGAACTAATTGTCGATTTGTCAATCATGAAATCAATAATGACAGGCCGAGGCTCAGCCTCGGGATGATGCTGGCAATACTACTGGGAGAAAAATGGAACACGGAGCTTTGAGCGAGGAGGTCAATGGAACCCCAGATAGGAATGTGGAGCGTGATGGAACTCCAGATGCAGATGGAGATCATCAGGGTGAGGAAACAGAAGGCGATGAAGGTGAAGATGAGCCCATGCATCCCGGCGAAACATCAATAGGGAAGAAACTGTGGACCTTTTTCACCACATGATGTCTCCGGAGTTTGATTTCTTGGGCCGCTAGTCAATTCCTTCACCATTGGTTTAGTCAGCTCTTGTGTGCCTCTGTTTCTTTTCTGTTTGTATGGTGTAAAATTTAGACATAACCACGGAGCTATAATTCAAGTGATGGAGAAAAAAAGTTCCGTATTTGTTAACAGTGATGTTCAGATCATTGGGGCGATTGCAGGTACAGTAGGCAGCTGTAGCCGTAGCCCAGAACCATTACCATGCTGGATTTTAGTTTGTGAATTTTTTCAGCTAGTGTCTTTTGTTGAATTGTATGTACGGAATCTGTTCTATGATTTAATGTAATTGTTCATGCATGCTTGTTATCCCCAAATCTAGCATGTTATTGTCTCACTGATGTAATTCGCAAAAGTTCTGATGAATTAATTTCTTAGCGATGGCAATTCAGTAGTCTTAGGTGCAAGTCTCTAGTATTTAGAATGGAACCAACACCATGGAATTGGTCACGGTTAGATGTGTGAGCCACCACTCGTATCTGGCATTCATCAACGGGATAAATTCACCAGCAGTACTGCATTTTTCAATCACCTTATTTCTCTAAACATGAAGTTATCTAAACATCCAAGTTCAATACAGATAGATTTATCTAAACATCAGTACATATGTGTTGAAATGGTCTTGATCCAACCCAACCTCTTTGTCTTCCATGTGTGCTTGTTTAATGCACAAGACTTAGTCCAAGTCTCCAGAAAATAAAAGGCAGTCGGGTGTGAGAAATGTAATAGAACAAGAAAAGCAGCAGCAAAGCAGAGAGCAAAAAGGGAGAAAAACAGGGAAAAATTGATCTGCACAGTGAAGGAAAGAGAGTCGGATCTAGGTCAATCCGTGGTCGGATCAAGCTGATTTTTGGTCATCGTGTACTCGACATCCTATTCTTCGTATTCAACGATTGGATCGCGATCGGAGTTCCATACAGTCATCAATCCAATCCCGAACAGGAACGATAGTTTTTTGATTATTTCATTCCTTATTCTCTTGGTGTTCTTACTATTGGCTTTTGATCTTCACTATGTATTTGTTAATCCCGTCATTGTGGGATTAGAAACGTTATCGTCTTATTTGTGATGATATATATGTTATTTGGGATTAGAAACGTTATCGTCTTACCAGGCTCTTGGGAGATTTTTCAAATGACTTTGAGTAATTCATCTCCTGAAAGGTGTCGTCACCTTGGAGTTTACCGGAAGTGATATTTTGAATGAGGAGACGAGAAGAACAGTTCGAGGTTCTTCTTTTTCTTCTTCTCATCCCGATGTTTTAGTAAGTGAGAGTAGAGGAGGAGCGAGAATAGAGGTCATAGAGTAAGTACAAGGGTCGTAGCAAATCCAAATCATGGCAGAAAAATGTTAAATGCCATCATTATGGCAAAATGGGTCATATCAAGAAAAAATGTTTTCAGTTAAGACGAGAGAAAAAAAGTGGTGCTAGTAGTAGTGAAATGACAGATTCGAAGACTGATTCTCGAGTCGTGACTGCTATCGATGGACTCGATATTGTGTTTTATGTGGATAATGTCAATTTAGCATGCATTGGTACAAGTGGGGTGATCGACAGTGGAGCCTCGCTCCATATCACATCAAAGACAAAGTCACCAAAGAAGTCAAGTTGGTAAGAATCAGAAAAGAAAATATTAATGCTGTAGACTTCAATTCATCACAAATCAGCACAAATAACATGTTTTTACATAAAAGATGCTGAAGATACAAACTGTCTTTGTCACAAAAGAATAACACACTTAAATTTCAAAACTATACCTAAATTATTCATAGAAAACCTAGTGAGAGGACTTTTTCAAATCAAGTTAAAAAAAGATAAGTTGTGCAGACCATACTAAGAGGGAAAACAGACTAAAACAAGCTTCAAACCCCTAAACTCATCAGAATCAGGTAAAATACTAGAGCTATTGCATATGGATCTTTTGATCGAGTAGAAGTGGAAAGTTTGAATCGAAAGAAATATACGCTAGTTATAATAGATTACTATTCAAGATATGGATGAGTAATGTTCTTGCACAAAAAATAAATAGATGAAATTTGCAGTCTGCTAACTAGTTTCCTAAGGAAAGTTTAAAATGAGAAGGACACTGAAATAGTCATAATTAGGAGTGATCATGGTACTGAATTTGATCAAACAGGAGTAGATGTTTACTGTAATGATCATAACATCAAACATATTTTTCGACACCTAGAACACCTCAACAAAATGGTATAGTAGAAAGGAAAAATAGGATACTTATAGAAACTGTTAGAACAATGCTTGCTGATACAGACTTACCAAAAATCTTCTGGACAAAAGTAGTAAATATTGGGTGCTATCTCCAAAATAGATGTCTCATACATAAACTGCACAAGAAAACTTCCTATGAATTATGGAAAGGAAAGACATCAAGTGTCAAATACTTTTATGCCTTTGGATGCAAATACTATATACATAACAATGATAAATATCATTTAGGAAAATTTGACACTAAGACAGACAAGGAAACCTTTTTAGGATACTTCATAACTAGTAAAATCTTTAGAGTATATAACAACAAAACACAAACAATTGAGGAGTCAGTTCATGTGTCTTTTGATGAATCTGAAATATCCATGCGTGATTCTAATGTCTTTGATTAGGAATGTGTATGCATAGATGATGAATAGGATGCAGACAAGAGATCTTAAGCTATAGAAAAGGATGAGTAGTCTGCACACACTTAAGAGAACAATAATGCAGCAGAGTCGGAGCAGACCATAATACAACAATAATTGATACACACAACCATTGATCAAGACAAAAGGAGATGGATTAAGACACATACACAAGATAATATCATTGGAGACAAGGATACATCTGTGCAAACTAGAAGAACAACAACTAGAGAGTGTCTGTCTACATGTTTCATATCAGAAACGAAATCAAAGACAACAAATAAAGTCTTAGGTGAACCATACTAGATTGATGCCATACAAAAAAAAAAAAAAAAAAAAAAAAAAACTAAATGAGTTTCAAAGAAACAAAATATGATATCTAATGGCAAGACCCACGAATTATCCAGTTGTTGGCGGCAAGTGGGTGCTCAAAAACAAAATTGATGAAAATAGAACAGTAGTCAGATACAAAGCCAGGGTAGTGACAAAATGTTACTCACAAGATAAAGGAATTGATTTTGATGAAACCTTTGCCCTTGTTGCAAGATTGGAAGCAATAAGAATATTCCTTACCTATACGGCATACCAAGGATTCAAGGTCTATAAAATGGATGTGAAAAGTGTCTTCTTCAATGAAAAGCTACAAGAGAATATATATGTCGAACAACCCCCTGGTTATGAAAACTTTGAACATCCACATCATGTCTATGGTTTAAAACAAGCTCCAAGGACATGGTATGATCTCTCTATTTTCAGAGAATAATTTTATATGAGAATAATTTTTAGAGAGGAAAGATAGATACTATCCTATTTTTTAAGAAATGTAAAGAGCATATACTCTTAATGCTAACTTATGTTGATGACATTATATTTGGCTGTACTAGTAACAAACTTTGTGAAAGATTTGCTGTAGTTATGAAATCTAAATTTCAAATGAGTAATGGGAGAATTGAACTACTTTCTAGGACTTCAGGTATAACAGCTAGAAAGTGGGATATTTATAAATGAAGCCAAGTACCTGAAGAACACAGTCAAGAAATATGGATTAACAAATACAAGCCACATTGAAAATCCAATGAATACAACCATAAAAATTGATAAGGATGAGAGTGGAAAAGAAATAAGCCAAACAAAATATAGAGGAATAATAGTCTCACTTTTATACCTTACTATAAGCAGACTAGACATCCAGTACTCAGTCTGTGTATGTGCAAGATATCAATTTGATCCCAAAAAATCTCATTACACTGCAATAAAAAGAATCCTAAGATATCTCAAAGAAACTCTGGATCTGGGTGTATGGTATCCTAGGGAATCAGATTTTACACTAACAAGTTATTCAGATACAGACTTTGTAGGTTTTAGAGTTGACAAGAAAAACACAAGTGGATCATGTCAATTTTTGGTGCAAGAATGATTTCATGGTTCATCAAGAAACATACCACAATGTCAACTTCTAATGCAGAACCAGATTACATAGGAAGCTGTACCGCACAAGTATTATGGATAAGATCAAAACTTACAGACTACGGCATAATGTTCTCTAAACCTCTAATATTTTGTGACAACACGGCTGTAATGTCAGAAAATTCAGTTTTTCATGCCAGGACCAAGCATATTGATGTCAAATATCATTTTATCAAAGATCATATGCAAAAATATCACATTAAATTGGAATATAATCCAACAAAAAAATAAATTATAGATATTTTTACAAAGCCTCTTGATGAGAGCAAATTGATGTGCATGGATTGTAAGGAAGGCCATGGACTGTACCTAAGCAGATTGATGTCCATAAGATTAGGAAGCAACCAATAGGTTTCTCAAAGAAACCAACAGTAGGGCAGATTACAGCAAAGGCTGTAGGCTAGCCTAACAAGAAGAAGCCTAAAAAGGCCAAAGGGAAGATGATCAAGAAGGCATAGGAAGTCAAACCGAAGCAAACATAGGAGACAAGGAGAAAGCTTATCCTACAGACCTTAGAAGAGGAAATAATATCGAAGCTCCCTACTACACAACCTATAAAAATGGAGGACGAAGCACATTCTGCACCAACAAAAGAGCAAACCAGACCAACAACTGTAGCGAAAATTGAGGCATCATCCTTGAAGATCTTACCACCAAAGGAGCCAGAGATTGCAATATTTCATGACGCAAACATAGCATTGAAGTATCTGAAAACTGATGCTGATGAAAACCTTCAAATTCTCATCCTGGAAGCTTAGAAAAGCTATCAGGAAGTCAGAGAAGAACCACAAGCATAGCTCACGAAAGATTTAGGTACACAAGGTTACACAAGAAAGGAGATTGAAGCCATTGAATTCAAGCTCAGAAGGATGAAAACTGAGCAATCACAAAGGACCTCTACTTTAAGTACATTAACAGCATTCACAATAACAATCATTCCAATCTCTAATATAGGAATGGACCTGGCTATGATTGAAGTAGACCAGCCTTCAATTGCATCAAAAGCATGGCCCACAACAACAACAATAACCACACAGTCTCCAGAAAAAAAGAGATCATAAAAACACTATAGACTGTCCAAGCCATACAAAAAAAGGTTCAGGAATACAAAGCCAAGACTGATGAAATGTTGGGCAAGCCTCGGAAGGAAGCAATGATCCAAAAGTTTACCAAGCAGCACAAACTCCCAATCAAGATATAGTCCAAAGCTGCAAGGCCAACGCTCATTCCATCAGGACCAATAAGGAGGTATAGGATAAATACAGACGGCTCAAGGACAAAAATTGAAATAGTTGATGGTATGACAGGGGCAGAAATCCATCACCTGGTTCAAATTCAGAAAATAGAGGCCAATAAGAAGAAGAGGCCCACAAAACCATATATACTGTTTAGTGGAGTTATGAAGATCAAAGACTCAGCTCTCAAAATAAGAAGGCATAGATAGGCACAACTACAACATGTTGAATTTGTTGATGATGATGATCATCAGGAGATGATAATGATGAATTCTCACAGCCAGAAGATCATGAGGTCGCTGAAGAAGGAATCAAGGAGCAATCAATAGCAAAACCATTGGCTACAGAAGAGCCAGCAACAGAGTAACTTATAGCCGAGTCTCCAACAGTAGAGCCTACCCTATTAGAATCAGCAGTACAGGAGGAAATAGTGAAAGCGGGATC
Source organism: Drosera capensis (assembly GCA_001925005.1). Taxonomy (NCBI): domain Eukaryota; kingdom Viridiplantae; phylum Streptophyta; class Magnoliopsida; order Caryophyllales; family Droseraceae; genus Drosera; species Drosera capensis. The sequence goes on from LIEC01000032.1 coordinate 50,342, forward strand.
ACCAACAAAGGAGGGCTTCCCAACATCATCACCAATCAGGGATACAACAGAGGCTACCACAAAAGAACTACTGCAGACTGTCAATAGACCACTGAGCAAGTTATAGTCGAGTCTCCAACAGTAGAGCCTACCCTATCAGAATTAGCAGTACAGGAGGAAATAGTAAAAGCGGGATCACCAACAAAGGAGGGCTTCTCAACAGCATCACCAATCAGGGATACAACAGAGGCTACCACAAAATAACTACTGCAGACTGTCAATAGACCACTGAGCAAGGAGAGTTCACTGAAGTTATAACACTTGATCTCACTCCCACACAGGTAGAGGAAGTGGTCATAGTGGAAGATGAATCACTAGAAACAATCTCAATGCCAATAGAGAAGCAGACTACAACCGACAACACTTTCAAAGGTGTCATCCTTGATGAAATCAACAAACATTTGATGACCGACACTCCCTCTCGCAAGAAAAACATACAAAATCAAGATATATCCCCATCGAACCTGGAGTTTTCACCCCCTTTTCATTTGGAATGGTACAGACTAGGGCAGATCCATCATCAATAAGTTTCCCTCAAGGCCTACACTATAGTGGCACATCTGACATTTAGATGACACACTGGACTATAGTTAGGAGTCTGAGACAAGCTCTTGCAGACGTCAGAATGACACCAATTCATGAAAGGTCATCCTCTACTACAAGAATAATGGCCGAAACTGAACTGTCTGCACATCAAGAATCATCTCCATCAGAAAATATACTGGAATAAAGACTCAGAAAAATGGATCGAGAAATCTACAACATGCATTAGTGGAGAAAAGATGCATTCAAGGAATTTCTTAGCAGACTAGAACCAGTTGTAGACGAGCTGGAAGATGAGAAGGCTACAATCATCTTTGAAGACTTCCCAGTAGCAGCTTAAGGAGCACATTCGTAACAACGATATGAGGCTAGGCTTTGCTTGAAAATAAGTTTCAACCTGAAACTGGAAAAGCCATAGTTGGTCAGCAGACAAGCACTTCTGAACTAAAAGCCCTTGGAACCGTAATCGAAGCCTTACAAGTGCAATCATTGGTAACAAAAAGGGGGAAAAGGCAATAGAGAAAGGGAAACAGGGAACAACCCCTCCTGGGGAGAAGGCAGAGAAAGTCATAGCCAGGGAAAAGGCAGCAGAGGAAACTATAATAAAGCTATCTGTAGACGAGCTCAAAGGAAAAAATCAACAGCAATAGCAGAAGGAGAAATGACTACAAAGCTGCAAAGGTCACTAGGGGAGAGGTCATCAAGCCAGAGAACTCAGGGGGAGCAAACCCTACAAGAGAGGCCATCAGGGCATATATCTCAATGGGAGCAGCCCCATAGGCAGAAAAGAACACATCACAGAACATCTGAGGATCAGCGTCATAAGCGCAGTAAAGGGAGTAAGCATCACAAGTAGAAGGTATACACCCTTTGTAAGGTTCAAGTTTTAATCTAGAGGCGGGGGAGGGGGGGGGAATAGGTTGTTTCAAAAATTTATTCAAATTTTTGATGCGGAATACTAATTCTTTGTAGACCACTATTCTATGCAGACTACTTAGGTAGTCTGCAAATGACAGTTGGTGATCTATAGTAGAGAATTCAAACACTTTGAGTTTTATCTCTGTTCGCCTGTGATGATTTGTTTCTAACAGTTCTAAATATCAATGCAATAAAGGCAATAAATAGACACACTATTTATACTGGTTCAAACACTTGATATCAAATGATAATCGAGAGCTTAGTCCAGTCTTTCCTTGGTGACCAGTCTAGTCAAGCCAAGAGGTGAGTATCACTATCTTCTTCTTTGAGCTTACAAGAAACTTTCTTTTACAAGTTGTCTAACTTGTACAAAAGATAAAGAACCTAAATACTTTGCATAGATCAAAGCTCTGGACCCTACTGTAAGATTTATTCTTCTGCAAACTAGTGACACCCGCAGCTATATCTTTACGATTTAGCTTTTTTGAGTAATATCTGAATTTATGATTGCTTTGCACTCTTTGTCTTTCAATAATTATTCAACAGCACTACTACAATAAGCCTCAACGGTTCAATTTTAAAGGCTCAAGGAACGAATCTACAGCAAATAACACACTCTTTCTGGAATGACACTTTGCTACTCGTGTCCTCCACCATCTCATTCCTGATGCTGGCAGTCCACTATCTCCAGAATATGTGCCGTTGCTACTTTAACTCAAATCGTTTTTTGACTAATTCCAAACCTTTGACCCAACCACTAGCAACCATCCTCTGCTGCATTCAGTCTGTTGCAACCTTTAGTTTGCACTTAGCCTCTACCGCAACCCTAGTCTGTACCCAGTCTCTGCTGTAACTCTGGTATGCACCCAAATCTGCTGTCCATTGATGCATTCTGTGTTGGTCCTCGTCTGCAAGCTCAGTCCTTTGATCCTGGAGCCTTTGACATTCTTTTGTTGCTTATCAACGCAATAGTTGTTTATCCAAAATCCTCTGTAGTAGTTTGCATCTGATGGCTTTTATGACGCCTATACATTTGTAACCGTTTGCTCACTGGCATCTAACCTAGACTGCAACTACCTACTTGACTTCCATCCTAAACACACTAACTACATTATAACTAATACAACTCAGTTTTGTTACATCTGTATTATGTGGTGTTTTCTGAGGGTGAGGAAGAGATTCTTTCGCCTTGCTAATATGGCTGAACAGAAAGGATCTGAATTTCATGTTCTTCAAAAGCCTCCTTCAGGTGTCATCCTGGTTGCTGAGGTCTCACTATACATAGGTTCCAGTACTGCAGAGGGTATATTTGTTGTCGTTTGTGCTAACCCAAATGAGGATGGTGGAGTAAACACAATATGTTGAATGTCTCGAGATGAAGTTATTTGTTGTGGCTCAGCTGTAAATTGCTTGGAGTCATCTATATCCTTTGTCTCAGCTGCAGTGTTGGTTGCCTCTACAGGAGGTGGAGTGTCTTCTTTGGATGTAACGACGGTTGGATCTTCATCTGTAGGTGAGTCCTCCTTTTCCTTTACATCAGGAAGTTTTTCTGTGGTTTGTTGAGTTGCTGGTTCTTCAGCTGCAGAGTCATGTGCCTCCTCTACTGCGAGAACGATGATCACTGGTATTTCTGCTATAGATTCATCTGCTGAGGTCTTAGCTTGACCTTCTTCTGTAGTTACTGGTGATACAGGTTCCTTAGCTATTGGTTTCACAATATTATCCATTGTAGGGCTTTTGTTCAGCTGCAGACATCTCTACTTCAGCGGGCTCGTCTGCAAGTTCTTCTGTTGGAGGAGTCTCTGCTGCTGAGGTCTCTGTTTCTATCATCAACATTTACACTCCTTCCTCTACAACTTCATCAATGATCTCATCATCATCCTGCTGATCATCAGGATGTTATGGAGTATCATCATCATCACTACCATCACCGAATGACTGATGTTCTCCGAGGTCAGGTCTAGAGAGATAGTCATATATCTCCTCAGTTACAGCTTGGACATGTTTCTTTGAGATCTTTTGCAGTTCTGCCTCGACTGCAAGTGAGTTTACAAACTCAATAACTCTAAGGTGGAATCCTTGAATTCCAGGGTCCCATTTATGAGTATGTGTGCTTCCTTTGGTCTTGTTGACCTACTCGTCTTCTGCTTCTTGTGAAGTTGAGCCATTTGATGGATCTCTCCTTCAGTCATTCCAGTGATGTCCCCAATCAAAGTTTATGATTGGTCTGGATTTATTTTGTACAGCGTATTTGGCCCTTGAGGAATCAACTTTGGTCTTGAAGATCGTGTTGTTCTTCAAGCTCTGGTTGGCCTCTTGATTGCCAGTTTGTGTTGTGCCACAAACCCCTTAATCATTTCTTCGCTTAGGGCCTTCTTTTTCACCTCAGCTTGTTTTCTTTCAGCAAGCAGTTGAGTGTCTACGGCTTTCTCTTGTAGTAGACTTTCTTCTACTGCTTTGACCGTCTGCATGACTGTGTCAATAATCTTATCAGGAGAAGGCCTTTCCCGAGTTGTTGATGTTGTTGTTGTCCATGCTGCGGTTATAGTTATTGGTTGGTCTTCTACAATTATTGAAGTGTCCATTCCACTGCTGATGAATAGAACAATTGCTGTTGTTGTTGTTGGCTCTGCTACAAGAGGCCTGATTATGAGGGAGGGTGCAACAGAGGTAACTAGAGCTAGTTCCGTCTGCAAGGCTAACATATTTGCCTCTATTGCCTTTATTTCGTCATGGGTGTAGCCTTCTGTAACGAGCCTCTATCTGAATTCAGCTCGAGGTCCTTCCCTTATCTCTTCAAATTTTCATCTGCTTCGGCCTTCAGGAACTGAATTGCCACATTTGCATCATGAAGAACAACAATTTCTGGTACCTTCGATTTGATCTTTGAAGAACATGGCTAAAACATTTGCCTAGTATGCACTATTACAAACTGCTCAATAGCTTGTACAATCTGCACTATTGTTGTAGACTGTGTTTCCTCCTCCTCCATGGCAGGTGGCTTCACAACATGTTGATCTGACACGGTTTCCTTGTCGGACGTCTGTACAAGGATTTTTCTCCTTGTCACTCTTGGTTGCTTCATTTTTTGTTGAGTTTTGGGGACTGACATCTTCTTGATCGGCTTCTTTACTGATCTTGTCTGCACTGCAGTGGTCTGCACTGCTGTAGTGGTCTGCTTGGCTTTTCGTCTCCTCTGTACTTCTGCAGGCTTTGGTGGATGGTCTGCAGGTTTGACCAGGGTCTGCACTGCTGCAGTCTTCTTTGTAAGTCCAATAGGCAGCTTGCCTATCTTCTTGACATCAATCTGTTTGGCCATGTTCCATGGCCTCTCTTCCTTATTAGAGAGCTTTAGTTTTTGTTTTAGAAGGATGCTGATTATCCTTCAAAATAATGGTTGTCTAGCTTCTATGGCTCTGTCAAGTTGATACATGAGTAACCTTGCCCAGTTGACTCTGGCTTTTGTAAGAATTGAACGCATTATTTCCCGGTGATCAATTGTAATCTGATCTTTACTGAATTCCCTTGAGAGGATGACTTTCTTTACGATGTCTGTAAGTAGCTTGTGCTCCTTTGATAAGAACTTCTTCATTGTTCTTATCCCTTCGTTCAACCTTTCTTGGCTCAGCATTGCTTGCCTTCCCAATGTGATAACATCTAGTGGAATGACCCTTGAATCTTCATTTGCAAGATAGAAGTATTGTGCGAAGTCGTCTGGTTTTAAATAGATTGAGATCCCCCTTGCAGTAGAGGTATGTGAGATAAGCTATAGGTTGTCTGCAACTTGCGCTTTTTTGATGAAGTCCAATACTTCATCATCATAGATCCTACTTGTATGTTCACACAGGAATTTTAGTCCAGCCTTTTCGATCAGGTCAGCTATGTCTTTGACCTCATCTGATTTGTTCCGTATTGTATTGAAGTCGAACACGACGCCGGTTTGCAATTCGATCTTTCTTGACAGACTCCTATGAGATTCAGAGGACTTAAGGCTTTTCTTGGATGAGCTTGATGGTGTGTTGGCTATTTTCAAAGAAATTAGAAAGAATTGCAGTCTTTAGAAATCAAATTTTGAAGGATTTTCAGGAGGTTAGGGTTTCGATTTCGTGTAGTAGAGCGCTTGAGCGTTTAGAGAGAGAGAGAGTTAGAGCGTTGTTAGAGAAAGAGAAAGAGTATATTAGAGAGAAAAGTGATTTTCTAATTGAAAATTTACAGTTTTTATACTCGTTTGGAAAATATGACCGTTGAGAGTGCTTTTCTAACCGTTACGCAGTGACAGTCATTATTTGACCGTTGCGCGTTATTTTAGGAAAACAGTTATTTAATGTTTAAAAATAGATTTAATTTTCTAAAATAGATGCAGTATAGCAATATTGATTCTAGTCTGCACTCTACTTATTGACTAAGCAGTAAACCAGTAAAGCAATATTGCTAGTCTACATTTTTTTTTACAAATAATGCGAGTCTGGTTTTTACACATGTAGTAGAGCAATAAAACATTTTGGCCAATTTCACAGTTTTAAATAAAGTATACCCAATTCTCCCCGAAATTAAATAAACTTGCTTTCATTAAGAGGTTTTGTAAAAATGTCTGCAACTTGTTTTTCTGTTGGAATGTATTCCAATTTAATATGACCTTTTTGCACATGATCTCTGATAAAATAATATCTGATTTCAATGTGTTTGGTTTTTGAATGAAAAACTGGATTTTCTAAGATAGCAATTTTCTGAAATAGCCATTTTCTACCTTACCTCTTTCAAATTTATTTTCACAAAGAAAAGTTGAAAGGGATTCATATCATACCCTAGGTGCTTGTTTTAGACCATATAATGCATTGTCTAATCTATATACATGCTCTGGATATTCATAGTCTTCAAAGCCAAGAGGTTGTTCAACATAAACTTCCTCTTGCAGCTTTCCATTTAGGAATGCACTTTTTATATCAATTTGATAGACTTTAAATCCTTGAAATGCAACATAGGCAAGGTTTCATAAAAATCAATTCCTTCTTCTTGTGAGTACCCCTTAGCAACTAATCTAGCCTTCTTTCTGATGATTGTTCCATTTTCATCAGATTTGTTTCTAAATACCCATTTGCAGCCTACAACTGGATAGTTTTTAGGTCTTGGTGTAAGATATCATACCTCATTTCTCTCGAACTCATTTAGTTCTTTTTGCATAGCATCTACCCAGTTAGGATCATTTAGAGCTTCACTTATTACCTTTGGTTCTATTTCTGATATGAAACAGGCAGGCATGCATTCTGTATTTATTGCCCTTCTAGTCTGCACAGATGCATTCTTATCTCCTATTATGTCATCGTGTGTATGCACCTTAATCCATTTTTCTTTGTCTTGTTAATTAGATGCCACAGATTGTTGAGGTTGTTCTTCTGCCTCTGCTGTAGTGTCATTGTATGCAGACGACTCTTCCTTATCTGTAGTCTTAATGACCTCTTTTGTAGGCTGTTCATTACATACACATTCCTCATCAAATAAATTTGCATCCCTTATAAATGTTTCTTTTTCATCAAACGATACATGAACTGACTCCTCAACAGTCTGTGTTCTTTTATTGTATACTCTAAATGCTTTGCTGTTTGTTGAATATCCTAAGAAGGTTCCCTCATCTGTTTTAGGATCAAATTTCTGTAAAATAGCTTTTATCATTGTTGTGTATATAGCATATGCATCCAAAAGCATGAAACTATTTGACACTTGGTGTCTTTCCTTTCCATAATTCATAGGGGGATTTTCTTATGAAGTTTGTGAATTGTGCATCTATTCTGAGTATAGCAAGCTCTGTTAACTGCTTCTGCCCTATAAGCTTTTAGTTAAGTTTGCATCAGAAAGCACTGTTCTAGTTGCCTCTATGAGTGTTCTATTCTTTCTCTCAGCCACACCATTTTGTTGGGGTGTTCTAGGTGCTGAGAAGTTATGTTTAATTCCATGATCATTGCAGTAGACATCTATTCCTATCGATCAAATTCAGTACCATGATTACTTTTAATTGTGATTACTTCTATTCTTTTTTCATTTTGGATCTGTCTAAGGAACAGCAGACAACATGTTTCACTCTTTTTATGTAAGAATATTACCCAAGTATATCTGGAGTAATCATCTATTATAACTAGAGTGTATCTTTTTCTGTTTAAGCTTTCCACCTCAACTGGACCAAAAAGATCCATATGTAACAATTCAAGAATTCTAATTGATTCTGAGGAGTTTAAGGGTTTAAAGTTTGTCCTAGTTTGCTTTCCTTCCTGACATGGTCTCCATAGTTTATCTTTTTTGAATTTTATTTGAGGGAGTCCTCTTACTAGGTATTCTGAGGATAGTCTATCTATAGTTTTGAAATTAAGATGAGCTAATCTTTTGTGCCATAGCCAATTTTTATCTTCAACTTCTTTAGTATAGAAACATGTTATTTGTTCTAACTGTGATGAATCAAAGTCTACTGCATAAATGTTTCCTTTTCTAATTCCTAGTAATTTGACTTCTTGTGTGATTTTATCCTTTACTTGGCATGTATCATAGGTGAATGACACATCATAATTTTTATCACACAATTGACTAATGGATATTAAGTTATGTTCTAAGCCCTTAACATAAGCAACATTTCTAAAGATTAAGAAACTTGTACCAAGGGTTCCATAACCATTAGTTGTACCAGCTTTTTCTCCTCCAAATATGACAAGAGGTCCTTGTTTTTTTTTGTAGTCTTCAAGTATGGATTTGTTTCCTGTGATGTGTCTTAAGCATCCACTGTCCAGGTACCATATGCCCTTTTGCTTTTCCTGTAATGAAAACATGGAGAGCTTGTACACGGTGCCCAATCATTTAGGTCCTTATTAGTTACCTTTTGGAATCCACACTTGAATTATCTTCTTGTGTGAGTTCCAACATTCAAATGATTTGTGACAAAATTTTCCAAAGGTAAAGCAGTAGACCTTTGATCTTATGCTTCTTAGTGGTCTGCTCCACTTAGTTTGCTGCTCTTGACATGAGCAGGTGTGTCTCGAATATGGTTTTCTCCAAGTTGTTGGGAAATTATTCCATACTGAGTAGTTAGGTGCATGCTAAGCTTCATAAGGCATTTCTCCGAATTCTCTTTTCGAATTCCTTGCCTTTTGCTTTTTATGATATTTATCATAGGCCTGTATTGGTAATCTGCTCCAACTCCTTTGAGTTTGACAAGTAGAGATCTTACTTTGCAGTAAAGATCTCTTGAGCATATTGTTTTACTCAGTACTGTTTATACAGTTGAGCCTTTGCTCTTTTGCACAGTCTGTGCAGCAGAGTGTTGGTTCTTATGCACATATGTTGTAGTAGAGACATTCTTCTTCTACACACTTGCTCCAGTGGTAATGTTCTTTTTCTGTAGAACTTTTGCAGTGGTCTACTTAACTTCCTTGGTAGTGACCTTTTTATCTGCATTGTTGTTGAACTAGTCATTGTATCCCAACCCAGTTTTATCATGGGAGGATTGACCTGTGTTGATCAATTTTTGCAGATCTAAGGTCTTGCCATTCCAAGCATCCACTTGCTTTTGAAGCTCAGTGTTTCTCAATGCAAGTGTTTCCACTACTGATTGAGAAGTTTCACTTTTTCATTTGCTTCTTTCAGTTTATCTTGAGCATTGATTAGACTATTATTAGTCTCTTCATTTAACTTGCATTTCTCTTTGAGAATTGCAATCTGCTTAAGATTTTCTTTATTTTCCTTTAAAAGGGAAATAAAGCTTTCAGAGGTTTCTTGAAATGCTTCCTTCAATTCCTCTGTGATGGCCTCTGAGTCAGAGAGATCAAATACCTGCTTTTGTTCATCTTCTCTGGCCATGAGACATGTATTGTTGTTTGATCAAATTCAGTGCCATAATCACTTTTAATTGTGATTACTTTTATTCCTTTTTCATTTTGAATTTGTCTAAGAAAACCTTGTCAGCAAACTACAAGTTTCACTCTTTTTATGTACAAATATTACACAAGTGTATTTGGATTTATTATCTACTATAACTAGAGTGTACTTCTTTCTATTTGAGCTTTCTACCTCAACTGGACCAAAAAGATCCATATGTAATAATTTTAGAACTCTAGTTGATTCTGACGAGTTTAAGGGTTTAAAGCTTGCCCTAGTCTGCTTTCCTTCCTCACATGGTCTGCATAGTTTATCTTTTTTTAACTTTATTTAAGGAAGTGCTCTTACTAGGTTTTCTGAGGATAATCTGGCTATTGTTTTGAAATTAAGATGAGCTAATCTTCTGTGCCATAGCTAGTTTGTATCTTCAGCTTCTTTAGTATATAAACATGTTATTTGTTCTGACTGTGATGAATCAAAGTCTACTGCATAAATATTTCCTTTCCTTACTCCTAGTAATTTGACTTCTTGTGTGATTTTATCCTTTACTTGACATGTATCATAAGTGAATGTCACATCATAGTTTTTATCACATAATTGACTAATGGATAACAGGTTATGTTCTAGGCCTTTAACATAAGCAACATCTCTAAAAATTAAAGAACTTGTACCAAGGGTTCCATAACGTTTAGTTGTAGCTGTCTTTCCTCCTCCAAATATGACAAGGGGTCTTTGTTAATTTCTGTAATCTTCAAGGATGGATTTGTTCCTTGTCATGTGTCCTGAGCATACACTATCCTTATAATTTTTATCATAAGTAAATGACACATCATAATTTTTATCACACAATTGACTAATGGATAGCAGGTCATGTTCTATGCCTTTAACATAAGCAACATCTCTAAAGATTAAGGAACCTGTACCAAGGGTTCCATAACCTTTAGTTGTACCTGCATTTTCTCCTCCAAATATGACAAGAGGTCCTTATTCCTTTCTGTAATCTTCAAGGATGGATTTGCTCCCTGTCATGTGTCCTGAGCATCCACTCTCCAGATACCATATGAATTTTTTTCTTTCCTGAATTGAAAACATAGAGAACTTGTACATAGTATCCATTTATATGGGTCCGCATTGGTTAGCTTTTGGAACCCATACTCGAATTATCTTCTTGTGAGAATTTCAGCATTCAAAGGACTTATGACCAATTTTGTCACAGGTAAAGCAGTAGACCTTTGATCTTGTGCTTATTAGTGGTCTACTTCACTGTGTCTGTTGTAATTGACATGAGCAGATGTGTCTCGATTATGGTTTTCTCCAAGTTGTTCTAGAGAGTTTGTTCCATGCTGAGTAGTTGGGTGCATGCTGAGCTTCATAAGGCCTTTCATTGAATCCCCTTTTAAGATTCGTGGCCTTCTGTATTTTATGATAGGCTTGTACTGGTGTTCTGCTCCAGCCTTTTTGGGTTTGAGCAGTAGAGATCTTATTTTACAGTAAAGATCTCTTATGCACACTGTTCTTGCTTTTTGGTTTTTTCTGTGCAGTGGAGCTTTTGCTGTTTTTCACATTCTGTACAGCAGAGTTTTTGCTCTTATGTACACCTGGTGTAGTAGAGGTATTACTCTTCTGCATGTCTAAAGCAGTTGAGGTCTTCCAATTCTGTACAGTTTTTGCATTAGTCTACTTTGCTTCCTTGGTAATGACTTTCTTATCTGCATTGTTTTATAACCAGTCATTATATATCCTAACCCAATTTTATCATGGGAGGATTGACATGTATTGAGCAATTTTTGCAGACACAAAGTCTTGCCGTTCCAAGCATCTACTTGCTTATGAAGCTCAGTGTTTCTCAAAGTAAGTGTTTCCACTACAGTATTGAGAAGTTTCACTTTTTCATTTGCTTCTTTCAGTTCATCTTGAGCATAGATTAGACTATTATTAGTCTTTTCATCTGTTAAATTACATTTCTCTTTGAGAATTGCAATCTGCTTAAGATTCTCAGAGGTTTCTTGAAGGGCTTCCTTCAATTCCTCTATGGTGGCATCTGAATCAGAAAGATCAAATACCTGTTATTGTTTATCTTCTCTGGCCATGAGACATAGTTGAGCTTTTGATATGATATCTTCATCATCAGAGTCTGTGTCGCTCCAAGTCTTTACCGCATAAGCTTTGCTTCTTTCTTTTCTTCTAGAGGAATCTTTGTTGTGGTCCTTCTTTAATTTAGATGCAGACGAGTCTTGTGTTGGTCGTCTGTATTGTGCAGCAAAATGCCCTGGTCTGTCACAGTTATAGCAGACTTTCTTTTCTGCTTCCTTTGTTTTTGAGGGGAAGTTCATTTTGAAATTCCTTTTCTTGAATAGCTTTTTGAACTTCTTTCCTATCAATGCCAGTTCTTCAGATAGACCTTGTTCACTTGCAGACGAGGTGTCACTGTTCTCCTCTTCTGCCATGGATTTTAGAATTCTCTCTTGAGCTTTGAAACTGGCTATAGACTCAGAAGACTGGATCAAGACATCTATGACATGTATTCATGGACCAGAGATGTATTTCATGATCTTCTTGAAACTCTGTAGCAAATTGCAGAAGACTTAGAAGAAGAAAGGCATGTCAGACACAAAACCTTTGAAGATTTTTGCTCTACACTTGGCAGTAGGAGTCATTGATCAATTGAAACAAGCCAAATCCATGAATCTTCAACATCAACGGATCAACACTTCACACTTTAACACATTTAGAGGCAAAACCAAGACTGAGCTCAGAAGGATTCAAACTGCTATACAGACTACCCAACAACAACTCATTGAACACATTCGCAACAATGACACAAGGATGGGACTGCTTGAAACACAACTCCAAGTAGTGCAGAAGAAGGTCTTCCTTGAACTCAAAAGCCATCGATGACCAACAAAAAAACGTCAAAGGCTTCAGGATCTAGGATTAAGCTCATAGACAAAGACCAACACAGAATGCATCAATGTACAACAGATCTGTGTGCAGATAAGGTTGCAAAAGGGACTAGTGCAGATAAGGTCTCACAGTCCAGTATGCAGACTATGGTGCAGCAGACTGGATGCAGCAGAGATGGTTGCTGATGGTGGGTCAGAGGTTTGGAGTCAGTCAAATGAAGATTTGAGTTAAAGAAGCAATGGCACAATTTCTAGAATTAGTGTGTTGCCAGCATCAGAAACAAGATAGTGGGGGACACGAGTGGCAAAGTGTAATGTCAGAAATAGTACCTTGTTGCTTGGGTTCATTTTCTCAACCCATAAAAGGAAACCGATGAAGCTCATTGAAGGTTGTCAACAAGGATTGATAGGAAATATTGCAAAGCAATCAACATTCAAAAATTACTCATGAGAAGGAGTAACTCCTTTCATAATTTGAACATCAGTAGTTTGCATTGTTGTTGGCTCTTCTGTACCTTTAGATGGAGTTGCCTCTGCTGTAGTGTTAGTTGCCTCTGCTACAGATTGGTCCTCTTCAAGTGCTACCTCAAATGCTTCTGGTTGTTCTTTGACAGCAGATTGTTCAACCTTAGTTGGTTCTGGTGATTAAACCTCAGCTTCTTATTCCTCATATGCTGGTTTTTCTACTACAAGGGCGATTACTACCTGTGTTTCTGCTATAGATTCTTCTATTGAGTATCCCTCAGCAGGAGCTTCATCATTGGATGGTTCCAATCCTATGTCAGCTGTATGTCCTTCAGTAGATGACTTGTCTCCTTCGTCCTTTATAGGTTCTTCTGTTATAGGTTCCTCAGATGCTTATTCTACTGTAAGGTCTACTATAGAGAACTCTGCTGCATTGACCTTGGTTAAGGTAGTCTGCTCTTGTACTCCTTCCTTAGCAATCTGATCAATGATTACGTCATCGTTATCCTGAGTGTCTGGTTGTGGCTGATCACCACCATCATTTCTATCATCTCCTAATGGTTGATGTTCTCCTAAGTCAGGTCTTGAGAGATAGTCATATATCTTCTTATCTTGGACATGCTTAATTAAGAGCTTCTTCAGCTCAGCCTCGAATGCAGGTGTCTTTACAAACTCAATTGGCCTGAGTATTGTATGTCTGAACTTGGTTGTCTTCAAGTTAGAGTCCTTGAATTCGAGTGTGCCATTGAGAAGAATGTGTGTGTCCTTTGGTCTTGTTGACCTGCAGGCTATCTTCTTCTGTAGTTGAGCTAGTTGTATGGCCTTTACTTCTTTCATCCTTTCAGAATCTCCAATCAAAGCAGTGGAGAGGTTCTAGTCCTGCGCAATCGAGCTTTTTCTTCTACAGCTCGTACCATCTATAGAACTGTGTCTATGAACTTTTTTAGGGAAGGTCTCACCTCTGTTGTTGTCCAGACTTCTGTTGCAGTAGTTGGTTGATCTTCTACAATTTGTTGTTGTTGTTGTTGTTGTTGGCTCTACTGCAGTAGTTCTTACTATAAGAGAAGGTGCAGTAGAGGTAGCTTGAGCTGGTCTAGTCTGCAAAGCTGTGAGATTGGCTTTTATTTCCCTTATCTAATTCTCTGTATATCCTTCAGCAGTAAGCGTTTGTCTGAACTAAGCTCGAGGTCCTTCACTAGTCTGCTCCAACATCAAACTCTTTTGAGTTTCCAATATTATATTTCGAAGGTTCTCATCTGCTCTAGCCTTCAAGAATTTTAATGTCACATTGGCATCATGGAGTGCTGCTAATTCCGGTTCCTTTGGAGGTATTCTTGAGGATGAGGGCTCAGGAATGTGCCCAGCCTGCACTTCTGCAGATTGTTCTTCCACCTCCATGAGAGTTGGCTATGTAACGGGGTGATCAGAGATGGTTTCTTCATCTGAGGCTTGCATAATTAGTTTTCTTCTTGTCACCCTTTGCTACTTTTTCTTGGGTGGTTGAGCTTGTCTTCTCGTATGCTTTGTTACTAATCTTGTCTGTACTGAAACAGTCATCTGTATAGCCTTTCTTCTCTTATGCACTTCTGCAGACTTTGGTTGGTGGTCTGTAGTTTTGATAGTGATTGGCAGTGCTCTAGTCTATTTTGTCAATCCAATAGGCTGCTTTCCTATGTTCTTGATGTCAATTTGCTTGGCCACCGTTCATGGCCTCCCTTCTTTGTCAGATAGTTGTAATTTATGTTTGAGAACGATGCTGATTATCCTTCCGAACAGTGGTTGCTTTGACTATACAGCCTTGACAACTTGATACATGAGCAATTGAGCCTAGTTGAATTTGTATTCGGTGGGGATAAAGAACATGATCTCCTATTGATCAGTTGTGATCTGATCCTTGCTAAATTCCCTTGAGAGTACTATCTTCTTCATGACGTCTACGAGTAGTTTGTGCTCCTTTGATAGGTATTTCTTCATGGTTCGTATACCCTTATTCCACTTGTCTTTGATTAGCATCGCGTGCCTTCCTATTGTTATGATATTTGGTAGAATGATCCTTGAGCCTTCGTTCATCAGATTGAAGAGTTGTGCGAAATCATCTGCTTCTATAGAGACTACAATCTTCTTTGCAGTAGAGGTTTGTGTGATCAGTTATAGGTTGTTTGCAACTTTCGTCTTTCTCATGAAGTCTAGTACTTCATCATCATATATCTCGCTTGTTCTTTCACATAAGTACTTGAATCCAACCTCTTCGATCAGGTTCGCAATTTCCTTTATTTCATGTGATTCTTCTCGAACAGTGTTGAAATCGAACACGACTCCAATCTACAGTTCAATCTTCTTTATGGGGCTCTTTTGTTTTTTAGATGACTTGAGCCTCTTTTGGGATGTGTTTGAGCGTGTTGGCCATTTTTCAAAAGATTTTAAAGAATTGTAGAGTTTTGAAATCGAATTCAAAAGATTTTAGGGAGTTAGGGTTTTTGATTTCGTACGGTAAAGCGCTCGAATTCTTAGAGAGAGTGAGAGAGAGTATTAGAGAGTAAAGTGATTTTTCATTTGAAAATTTTCAGTTTATAAAAGGTTGTAAGATTATGACCGTTGACAGTATTTTCTAGCCGTTACGTAGTGTCAGCCATGATTTGACCGTTGCGTAATTTCAGGAAATCAATTTTGTAACGTATAAAATAGATACAACAGAGCAATATTACTTCTAGTCTGCTCTTCACTTGTGAGCCAAGCAATGGAGCAGTACAGAAATAATGCTAGTCTGCATTAAAAATAATACTAGTTTGCTTTCTATATTTGCAGTAGAGCAGTAAACCATTTTGGCCAGTTTCAATATTTTAAATCAAGTATACTTAATTCTCCTCTAAGTTGAGTAAACTTACTCTCATCGAGAGGTTTTATAAAAATGTCTTCAATTAATATTTCTGTTAGAATATATTCAAATTTAATATGATCTTTTTGTACATGATCCCTAATAAAGTGATATCTAACATCAATATGCTTGGTTTTTGAATGAAAGACTGGATTTTCTGAAATTGTCACTGTAGATGTGTTGTCACAAAATATAGAGGTTTCAGAGAATATCATGCCATAGTTTGCAAGCTGTGATCTCATCCATAATATTTGTGCAGCACAGCTTTTTGTAGCTATGTACTCTGCTTCTGCAGTAGAGGTTGACATTGTAGTCTTCTTCTTGCTAAACCAGGATTTTAACCTTTACTTGACATGTATCATTAGTGAATGACACATCATAATTTTTATCACACAATTGACTAATGGATAGCAGGTTATGTTCTAAGCCTTTAACATAAACAACATCTCTAAAGATTAAGAAACATGTACCAAGGGTTCCATAACCTTTAGTTGTACCTGCATTTCCTCCTCCGAATATGACAAGAGGTCCTTGTTGTTTTCTTTAGTCTTCAAGGATGGATTTGTGCTCTGTTATGTGTCCTGAGCATCCACTGTCCAGATACTATATACCTCTTTGTACATGGTACCTACTTATATGGGTCCTCATTGGTTAGCTTTTGGAACCCACACTTGAATTATCTTCTTGTAAGAATTCCAGCATTCAAAAGACTTGTGGCCAAGTTTGCTACAGGTAAAGTAGTAGACCTTTGGTCTTGTGCTTAGTAGTGGTTTGCTCCACTGTGTCTGTTGCATTTGACAAGAGAAAACATGACTTGAGTATGGTTTTCTCCAAGTTGTTCTGGAGAAATTGTTCCATGCTGAGTAGTTAGGTGCATACTGAGCTTCATAAGACCTTTCATTAAATCTATTTTTGAGACTTTTGGCCTTCTGCATCTTATGATGTTTTTCATTAATTTGTACTGGCGTTCTACTCCAACCCTTTTGGGTTTGAGCATCTCTTCTGTGGACTATTCTTTTGCACAGTCTTGTGCAGCAGAGCTTCTACTCTTGTACACACCTACTGTAGTAGAGGTATTCCTCTTCTGCATATCTGATGTAGTTGAGGTGTTCCTCTTCTGCATAGCTTATGCAGTAGTCTACTTTGCTTATTTGGTACTGACCTTTTTGTAAGGTCCAAGATATAACCTAGACGGGGATGAATAGGTTAATTCGAATTTTAACATGTTTATGTAACGGATTATATTTTTGCAGACTATTGTTCTATGCAGACTACTTGGGTAGTCTGTAGCTAATACTTCAAGGTTTGCTACAGAGACTTCAATTCTTGGAATTTGTCTCTGTTTGGTTGTGAAGGTTGATTTCTAACTGTTCTAAATATTAAATGATGAAAGCACGTAAGAGACATATTATTTATACCGGTTCAGATACTTGTTATCAATTGATAAACAAGAGCTTAGTCCAGTCTTCCCTTGGTGACCAGTGTAGTCAAGCCAAGAGGTGAGTATCACTATTTTCTTAGTTGTAGCTTA
The DNA here is from genome assembly GCA_001925005.1 of Drosera capensis. NCBI lineage: Eukaryota > Viridiplantae > Streptophyta > Magnoliopsida > Caryophyllales > Droseraceae > Drosera > Drosera capensis. The sequence continues at coordinate 67,473 of LIEC01000032.1, forward strand.
CAAGACAACTTCTTTTTACAAGCTAAATAACTTGTACAAAAGATGAAGACCCACGATCTTTGCACAAATTCAGTGATCTGAACTCTACTGCAATTGGTGTTTTTCTGCAGACTAGTGAACTCTCTTTACTGTGTTTCACGATCCAGCTCTTTTGAGTAATCTTTGAATGTTGATTGCTTTGCACACTTGCCTGTCAATCCTTTTTTAAACAACCTTAATCAAAGAGAGCTTCATCGGTTTGAGCATTAGAGATCTTAATTTGTAGCAGAGATCTCTTCTGTGGACTGTTCTTTTGCACAGTCTGTGCAGTAGAGCTTCTACTCTTGTACACACCTACTACAGTAGAGATATTCCTCTTCTGCACATCTGATGCAGTTGAGGTGTTTGGTTTCTGCACAACTTTTGCAATAGTCTTTGGTTCTTTGGTACTGACCTTTTTGTTTGCATCATTGTGCAACCAGTCATTGTATCCTAATCCTGTTTTATCATGGGAGTATTGACTTGTGTTTAGCAACTTTTGCACTCATAAGGTCTTACTATTCCAAGCATCTACTTGCTTTTGAAACTTAGAGTTTCTTAAAGTAAGTGTTTTCACTATTGCATTGAGAAGTTTTACCTTTTCATTAGCTTTTTTTAGTTCATCTTGAGCATTGATTAGATTACTATTAATCTCTTTATTTGTTAAATTGCACTTCTCTATGAGAATTGCAATCTGCTTAAGATGTTCTTTATTTTCCTTTAAAAGGGAAATAAAGTTCTCAGAGGTTTCTTGAAGTACTTCCTTCAATTCCTCTATAGTGGTATCTGAATCAAAAAGATCAAATAGCTACTGTTGTTAATCCTCTTTGGCCATGAGACATAGCTGAGCGTTTGATATAGTATCTTCATCATCAGAGTCTGTGTCACTCCATGTCTTTGCAACATAGGCTTTGCCTCTTTCTTTTCTTCCAGAGGTATCTTTGTTGTGGTCCTTTTTGAATTTAGGCCCAGACGAGTTTGTGTTGGTCATCTGCATTGTGCAGCAAAGTACCCTGGTCTACCACAGTTGTAGCAAACTTCATTTTTTGCTTTCTTTGTTTTTTAGAGGATGCTCTTTTTGAAGTTCCTTTTCTTGAATAGCTTCTTGAACTTCTTTCCCATTAATGCGAGTTCTTCAGACAGACCTTGTTCACTTGCAGACGAGATATCACTGTTCTCCTCTTCTGCCATGATTTTTAGAATTCTTTCTTGAACTTTGAAAGCCAAGGTCTTTTTTCTAGCATCATCAATTGGCTTCTTTTGCTCAACTTCAAGATTTTATATATGCAATACACCATATAGTTGAGCCAAGGACATCTTCATTGGATTTCTAGATTCCCTTATGACTTTGGTCTTTGTGCTCCAGATTTCACCAAGAGATCTCACAAACTTTAGGTTGACTTCCTTATTTTAGAAAGTCTTTCCCAAAGTTTTGAGATTGTTGATGAGAATATTGAACCTTTCATAGAAAGTTGTTAGATTCTCATCAGATCTCATTGAGACCAATTCATATTGTTGCATTAGGACATCCTTCTTGTTTTCCCTTATTTCGTTGGTTTCTTCATTCCTTAGCAGTAGAGCTTCCCATGCCTCATTTACAGTGATTGTATGAACCACTATATCAAATATGTTGTCATCAAGGTATTTGAATATTTGATTTATAGCTTTTCTACCAATTAACTCCAGATCCCAGTCTTCTCTGGAACAAAGAGACTTTGGTCTGTGTACTTCTTTCGTTGGATCCATTAGATCTGGCATCGTTGGAATATGAGGTCCATCAAAGATGATTTCTTGTATTCTTTCGTCTATTGAATTGAGATGTGCAAGCATCCTTAGTTTCCAATGGTTGAGCTTGTCAAATGAGCATGATGGAGGTTCTCCACTGTTACCACACTTGGGAAACTTTGGTGGTGTCATTGTTCTTCACAAAAATAAACTGTTAGTAACTTTTTTGCAAATAAGATAATGATCTTTTCTTTCCACAAACTGTTAAGTCTAGAAAGTCAGACTCTGATACCAATTGTAAGGTCCAAGATATAACCTAGAGGGGGGCTGAATAGGTTAATTCGAGTTTTAGCAATATTATAAAGCGGATTATATTTTTGCAGACCATTGTTCTATGTAGACCACTTGGGTGGTCTGCAGCTAACACTTCAATATCTACTGCAGAGACTTCAATTCTTGGAATTTTCCTCTGTTTGGCTGTGAAAGTTGATTTCTAACAGTTCTGAATTATAGAGAATGAAAGCAAGTAAGAGACACAGTATTTATAGTGGTTCATGCACTTGTTATCATTTGATAAACTAGAGTTTAGTCCAGTTTTCCCTTGGTGACCAGTGTAGTCAAGCCAAGAGATGAGTATCACTATCTTCTTGTTTGTAGCTTACAAGACAACTTCTTTTTACAAGCTAAACAACTTGTACAAAAGATGAAGACCCACGATCTTTGCACAAATTCAATAATCTAAATTCTGCTGCAAACGGTGTTCTTCTACAGACTAGTGAACTCTCTTCACTGTGTATTTCACGATTCAGCTCTCTTGAGTAATCTTTGAATGTTGATTGCATTGCACTCTTGCCTATCAATCCTTGTTCAACAACCTTACTTCAATGAACTTCACCGGTTTCCTTTGATGGGCTGAGGAAACGAACCCATGCAACAAAGTACTATTTCTGACATGACACTTTGTCACTCGTGTCCGTCACCATCTTCTTTCTGATGCTCGCAGTCCACTAACTCTAGAAATTGTGTCGTTGTTGCTTTAACTCAAAACTTCGTTTAACTAACTCCAGACCTCTGATCCCACCATCAGCAACCATCTCTACTGTACCCAGTCTGCTGCACCTTAGTCTGTATGCTGAATTATGAGACCTTGTCTGCACCAGTCCCTACTACAACCTCATATGCATACAGATGTGCTGCACATTGATGCATTCTGTGTTGGTCCTTGTTTGCAAGCTTAATCCTAGATCCTGAAGCCTTTGATGTTCTTTTGTTGCTCATCAATAGCTTAGGTGTTTAGCCAAAGTCCTTTATAGGAGTCTGCATCTGGTGGCTCATCTGATCTTCAAAATTGGCAGCCGTCTGCTCTCGAGCATCCACCCTAGACTACAACTACCTATTTGACTTCTAGCCTAAACACACTAACTATATTATGACTAATATATCACAGTTTTATTTACATCAATTTCTATACCATTGGAGGATTGCACATTCCTATCATGTGTCTATGTATGTATTTCATTTTCTGTTCCAAATCCATTCTTTTGAGTCATTTACATTTCTAATTCGAGTTATTTTTTATTTCCAGTGTTTGAATCGATATACGAAACTCATTTTGTTTATTATATTTAGTTCAGTTTTGTATTATTCTATTCGGATTTCCTTCTCACAAAAATTAAATAATTCAAGATTATTAATTCTTAGGGAATATTCCCAAAGACTACAAAAAAATTAAAAGAATTCCCAATCGATATAATCTAGAAAAATAATTTACATCCAATATAATTTCAGTTATCAAATCAAAACCACCAAAAACCCACAACTCCACACAAGGGCGTACTGTCGAAAGTCAACTCAAATCATCTCTTAAATCCAAATCGAGAATCAAATTTGATTCAACTCAATAATCACATGAGACACACTATTTTCAATCCAAACTAGGGTTTTTTTGTTCGAATTTTTAAAAGAAAACTGACATTAGATTGATTTATCCATGAATACATGCATGAATTCAATCAAAATAATTTTAGATTAAACAATCGCCCAGTTTGTGATTTTTAAACTGGTGCATTGTTTCTCATAACTGGTGCGTTGTTTGTGATTTTTGAATTGGCGCATTGTTTCTCACAACTGGTGCCCTTATTTTAGAACTAACAAAGTATTTCTCATAACTAGTGCACTGTTTTGAAACAATATGTCAGAACAAATCAAACAGTGTGCCAGTTCAATTTTCTTCGAAAAACTGCTTAAAATTGGTGATCGTTTACACATTCACAAAATCATTAGTTTAGTCGTCCCTCACATGCTTCCGACAGCTCTCCCTAAGCCACCATGAATGGTTTCGTCTCCTTATTCAAACGATCAATCCAACCTCATTGTACCCCACCCCGTCCCTTCACTGTTCAAGCCACCCATCACCACAGGCACAGAATCCCACACTTCCTCAATTAAAAATTAAAATTTGGTAATCAAATTAGAGCTCCATTGTTGTTACTTCGATCGATGATTCGATTCTTTGATCAAACATTGGTGGAGAAGGAAGGGACAAGATCGAGGTCGATGATGGTGGTGGTGGTGCGATACGAAAATTAAAGAAGTTTGGGGAAGGAGATGAGAGTTATATGAAATTGGAAATATTTTACTGGGTTGTATGAATTGAGAATTATTTTGTAAAATATATACCCTGGGGAGTTTTTTGTAATTCTTATCCTTGAAACTAATTAAAATTAATTAAAATACATAAATTAATTAGAAATTTTAGATTAATTAATTGAAACTTGAGAAAATCTATAGGTGATTATTTAAATTAATTGAAAAGAAATCATCATCAATTAAAAATGTGTGAATTAAAAGAAATTCTTCATCAAGTTATAAAAATCGATAGAATTAAATTAAAAATAATCAACTCAACTCACATATCCTGCAAATTAAAATTCACCTTAATTAATTCATGGAATCAAAGTTAGAGTATTTTAAGACTCATAAGACATTAACAAACTAAATAAAATCCAACAAACTAACTTTAATTCAATCAATGAAGAAAATTGCTAGCTTTTATTATTTAGGTTGGTTGTCGCAATAGATAACTACTCACTAAATATCTTATTCTTATGAAAATGAAATTTCAATTGTTAGTACTTTATTTTTTTTATTCATCTATGCTTATATATGCATGATTTTCTTTTCTTGTAGCCACTTTCATGATTATTTATTTCATATTGGGTGTGAAAGAGATAGTGTTCTATTAATATTTGTGCAATTGGAGTTTTGTTTAGATAGAAATGTCATTTTAATAGCAATTGTTCAACAACAAGGAAGAGATGTTCATGTGGATAGAGTAGAACGTTGGATGGAAAACAAAAACTAGGACCGTGTTGTGAACCCTGCACATCCATAACTTCCACCACCTCCACCACCTTCGTGTAGTTTCATTGCTCTTAATTAAAAGGTGCAACAAATAAAGGAGAAGTAGTGGAACATCAAGGGGGCGCTTGAGCGGTTGAACAACAGGTTGAATGGAAGAATTACACGATCGATATCATCAAAAAATAATTCGAGTTTCAGGCTGGACTGGTGGATGATATAGTGAGGACGATTTACAACTGGCATGTGTCCCAATGACATTTTCCACCCTGTTCTTGAACTTCACAGGTATATCTTGTCCTTTGCACTTCATTTCTATTTACATTGAGGACAATGTATAGTTCTACCTTGAGAGAGGGATTAGTTAGTCTACTTTTTAGTTTTCGCTTATTTTTATTAATTTGCTGAAAAAATTTAAAAGAATAGTGTCTCGAGTACATGAAAAAAAAAGATATAAAAATACAAAAAAAAATAATTGTGTTTTGTTTTTAAATCCATGACTTAAGCAATGTAATATGATGATTTGTGCCTTGATAATTGTTGCACTAGTACATGTAATTTGAATATCATTTCTAAGGAACCATGGATCTTTAGTAACACCGTTTTATTAATTTCCTATGATATAACCCTTTCATGTATAGATAACGCTTTAGTGATGACTTGAACGTAAATAAACATTTAAGAGAAAAAAGAAAAAAACCTTCATGTTCCCATTTTATGCCATCTTCTCACTTATCCACCGATTGTAGAGGGTATGGTGTGAGTTTTTGGGAAAAAAAAAACATTTTTGTTTATAAAAAATCCAGCTTTCATGGTGATCCTTATGCTATTATTTGTTATTGGAGAATGTTCTAAACCTACCCATCAATGAAATGAAAAAGGGAAAATTAAAAAAAGAGAAAAATTGTCAAAGCAATTCAAAACAAGCAAAAAATTATAAGATACCATATCCTTTATCTCGGTAATCAAAATTATCATCTATAGGTACAAGGGACATGGTATTCAATAAGATGAGATTAGAAAAAAAAAAATACATACCTGATAGGATATTTAAACTTCCTTTGAGACCATGATGGCTTTAAAAATGACCCACGTAGGATGCATTTCTGACCGTAAAGAAAGTAAGGGGGTGAAATATTGAATTATAAAAATGAATTTGAGAAATATTTGGTCTTCCTACATCTCGTCAATATTTGCAAGGTGTGAAGGACCATGAGGAGGGATGATTTGAGAGGTAATTTATATGGTGTGAATAGATATAAGGGGCAACTTTTGTGATGAATGTTCCTTCGATATGTGCTTACTGTAATTAATTTTTGACTTTTTGATTACGTTAATGTTTGAGCTATGGAAGTTTTCATATTCCTTTTTTTTTCACTTTTAAGTTGAATTTTTATTTTGTTTTTTAGCTTTTATTAGAGACAAATAAAGGTTTATCTCGGGAGGATCACCCCACCCCATATGGTAAGTGACTCAGCCAAACTTCTCCAATGTGGGGAGAGGTCAAGGGATCAAAACCCATTGAGTGCCAAGCTACCTTGTGGTGGTGAGCCCGTCAGCGAAAGCTCCTCCGCGTTTGCGGGCTATTCGGTTGACCAAGGGAAATCCTTCAGGATTTTCTTTTGAAAAACAAAGGTTTACCTTGGGGGAGTTTGATATGTGTGTAAACACACATGATTTGTTGATATAAACCTATTATTTTATTTTGTTTGAGCCTTTTATATTGCGTTTCTAGTTTAGTTTATATCTTTGGAATTAGATACTGCTGTTTTTTTTTTTTTTTGTGGCAGATTTGATCATGTTAAGATATGAATGAATCACTGAGTTGATTATGGAAGGTCATTACAAATGATGATGTGAAGATGAAGCTTTGAGCGAGATCTTGGATGTGATTTGAAACTGCTTTTGTTGATTCAAGACGATGATTTAATGCGTTGATCATTTATGGATCTGTTCGTGGTCATTTGGTGATATTTCGACGTCAAATGGATGTGTTTTATCTGCAACAACCAAGACTGACCCATCTAACGATCATTACAACCTTTGGAGACCATTCCTGGGTTCTAACCTATACAACGACCATTATATTTATGTGTAATTGTCGTTACGACCCTATAGCATGTTTTTTTAGAGTTTTAAAACTGTGTAGCCGTTACAAGAGGCCCGTAACGATCGTTACAGAGGTCAATATATCAGATCGATTTGTTTTTATTTCAAATTGGAACTTCTTTCGGGTTTTCTATAAATACCCATGTATTTTTAGGAGAAAAAAGGAGTTTTAGGTCTTTTTTTTCAGAGCTTTCGTTCGTTCATTCCACACAAGCCCTACGTTAGATTCCTATGATTTCTTTGCTTGTGGAGGTCGGACCTAAGTATAGGGTTTCTTGACTTCAGTCCGAGTACTGAAAGACGTGATTAAATCAGAGCGTTATTTAAAGTCTCAGCCTCACCCGTTGTATTACAAGGGTAATTTTGAAAAGAATGATGTCGGGCTCGCGCAGTTCCGGATACAAGATAGATTTTTCAAAGACCGCGGCTTTATGAGATTCAAATAAAGGAGAACACCTTGCTATCATGAAAACGCCAGCTGTTACCATAGTAGCTGCATGAATCAAAGCAGATACCATATATTTCGACCTGCATTGACTGCAGGGTTGCTCGTTGACGATAAAAATACATCGAAGTCATATGAAGTTTTCCCATGAGCTGATTGTATCCATTGAG
>LIEC01000033.1:0-24587 GCA_001925005.1 Drosera capensis
AGTTGTTTCTTTCCGCCGGAATCCATGGATAGACCGTATCTATTCCTCCTTTCTCCCACGAAGTACCATAAACCGCTGTCGTATTAGCAGTCCACATGCAATTCTTATGGCACCTGTGTATATCTCTGTCATAATCGTAGAAATTATTGAACATCGTCCCGTGTTCCCATGCCAACGAGCATACGAACTTCGTGGTTCCCATGACATTAGGCCTAAAATGTATGTTAAACGATTGTCCATCGTCTAGCTTTTGTTGTCCGCAGTCGTCTTCACTTGACCAGCAACGAACCACCAGGCCGACTCTTGACCCCATCTGTGAGTCGATATGGACCCACGTCTTCGGCCTGTCTGTTTTAAAAAAATTTCTACCTGCATATGTCGTTGTTTGCAGCGTCGCGAAGGCAAGGAAGAAGATGAGGAGTACGGCGAGATCAGTGAGTGAAGCCATTCTTACAAAGGGTTGAATTAATGGTTCTTTGATAGAGTACGTAGACTCAATACTGTTGAGTTCTAACAAGTAGTGAACTGTTTAAATACAGAACTCATCCATGTACAAGTGAGTTGTATCGAGAGACAATCGAATATAAGGAGAATAATCCGGTCTTACTAAAAATTGCTTCATTCCAGATCATGATCCAAAAATTCCTGTTTATGCTGGTAGGTATGATGTTATCACCAACATCGTTCTAATTTATTAATGGTTGATTAATGTGAACTCATAACTATTAGTTTTAGTAAGATAGGATCCTGATTCTCACGCAAGATAACAATCATGTCTGTAGCTATTCTACGATCAAGATCTAAACTTTGGACGGAGTTGAGATTTGGAAAGCCAGAAGCAGCAAAGACTTCTAAACTCTGACCAATGTGGAATTGTTGTTTTATGTATGTTAAAAAGCGAGTGTTATTCTTTATTATTCTGAGATCGATATCGATTGTTGCCATGTATGAGCAATTTATATCTGAATAATGTTTCAAATGATCGGTGCATTTAAATTATGTTCCGGTCATATTTGAGAAAATGTAGATTTTAAAACAGTTTATATAACGATTTCCTATCGTTCACGCTTAGCAATATGAAATTTAAATTTAATAATATATAGTTCATAAATAAACAATGTACCGTTCATAGGCTAATGTTTTGAATTTCACATCTAATAATATGTATTTCATTAAGAAATTTTATTCAGTTCACATTTAATAATTAACAGTTCACATGTTAACAATATACAATTCATATATAAGCAATTCACAGTTCATATTCAGTAATATTATCCAATGTTTTATGAACTGCATGGATTGTTATTCTAATACAGTTCACTCAATGAAGGAAGATAGTGCACACATTCACATAATATAGTTCACTAATATAAAAAAGATAATTTATATTTTGGAGTTTATAGTTTATAGGTATCAACATCTAATACTAACTTATGGGTTGTTATTTTTATTTAAATCATCAAATTGTTATATATATTTATGATCCTTATAACTCATGAAGTGATTTTAGATCATAATCTAATTTCGACACCAAATTATGTGTATTTCATATTGATCTCATTATAATTCATATTAATAATATTGTGGTTTATCCTTACATGATACACAGTTCATATCGCAAATATTTCAACTGAAATCCACAATGTTAGAACCGATGCCTAAAACCACATAGTATTAGATTAATATCAACCTTCAATGTATATCTAATTGTAACTCATACATATCCACATCAATCAAGTTCAAACAGTATTGAAAAGAAATGATTAAACGATTGTAATGTATAACTTTATATTCCCATGAAACAAACCACCTTTGGTATTGAGTTTATTTCATAGAATTCATAGATTGGCACTCAAGTTTGTGAAATGTTGTAATATTTCAAGATTATGACACTCAAATTCGTAGATTATAAAATGTTTTCAATTGACTAGCACTCATATATTTTTCAATTATGTAATGTTTGATATTTCACTAATATTGTATAACCTTAATTAGTACATATTTAAGATCATGACACTCAATTTCGTATACTATGAATGCTTTAAATTTATTAACACTCATTTTTTTTTATTACGTAATATTTGATATTTCACTCATATTATATTGCCTTAAGTATATACTTAAGATCACGATATTCATAATTTTTTTATTATATAGACAGTTCATTTAATAAAATATAACTGTTTGTATAGCCACATCTCCGGTTCATGCATTGTCTTTATAGGAATTCTTTGAATACATGTTAAGTTCAACAGTTCATATAGCAAACACAACAGTTTACATGATATCATCGCGAGCTTACATATTCTAATATCGATTGTCTTGAATACATGACAACATCAACAGTTCATACAACATATCCAACAATTCATATCGCAAAAATAACAATTACATAACATCGTAACCCGTTCACATATTCTTGAGTACATATCAAAATCAATAGTTTTTATTGACAAAAAAATATACCATGTACAACGGTTTACATAACAACATTAATTCGTCTCGGATTCCTGATTATCCACACGACATCCTTTGTAGTCCACCCTCACGTCCACATCTACATCCCTTTGTATTTTGGAAGACCTTTCATTAAAAAAATAAAAATAGTCCAAATAATATTTTTTTAAAAAACTTTTCATTAAAAAAAAATTAAACAGACAGTGCAAAAAAAAAAAGCTCATAAAAACAACTACATTTCAAAGGCAAAACAAAACAGTTCACAAAACATAACAATACAATTCACAAGACAAAAATCACAAGTCTAAATAACACACTTCACACGTCTCATCAACACAATTCATTAATACATTCCCGGATAGCAATATCTAGGATGAACATGATAACAAAATTGGCTTGAGGATGATCAGGTAATGTTAAGATAGTCCTTAATTTTGTTAATTTAAATACCTAATCGATTTGTCGGCGTAACAATCTGTTAAAGAACTTGACACTGATGCATCTTGATCCGTACGTCTTGGACATGGCTTCTTCTGTTGAATTAAGCAGATCAAGATATGACATGTTAGAATTTTTGTAACAACATCTATAAAACAACTTCCCATTTTCTTTGTACATACCTATAAAACAACTTTCCCTTAAAAAATCAATTCATAAAAACTGGAAAAAAACAATTGTATACAAAAAACTAAATAAAATTGATTAAAAAAATTATAATTCTTAGATAAAAACATTACCGTTTACAAAATAAAACAACTCGATTTACAAAATAAAACAACACGGTTCTCTTTGTATATTTTCGAACTATTATCAAGTCCTCAATTTCTTGCAACTTCTTCCCCTCGTATGCATCATAATCATTCTCTTCCACTATCCAACATCAAGAATTAAGAAATAACTCCAATCAGCACATACCCGGATCCCAATTTCAAAGTTTAGCCCAAATCACATAACCACTAAACCTAAAAGCATCAGAATCTATTACCCACTTCAATCATTCCCCGATCTCATAAAAGAATTCGTGGACGAAGTTAAACTTCAATTAGCACCCGCGTTGATTCAATTTCTCTTTCTCTCCTTATCTACCTCTGTCGTTGCTGCTCCCTATGCGCGGAGAGGATTGCGACTATGAGGATTTTTAGGCTGAAGATGTTGACGGAAACGAAGACGGAGAAGCGTGTGCTCATTGTCGATGGCTTGCCGATCGGGATTAAGGTTAAGATTTGAGTTTATTCGATGGAGATTTAGAGGGAAGAGGAAAGGTTGGGGTAGGGTTAGTTTGGATTGAGTTAGAAAAGCAACATAGGTTAGGTTAAGAAACATGTATAGTTGAATTAAAATAAATATAGAGTTGATATTTTAGCTGAATGGATATCAATTTATAAAGTAAACTTTGATTAGTTACTCATATGTGTCATAAAGAAAAAGACATTAAATGTAAGATGAAACTTGTCTTGATTTAAAATCAATTGTTATGATTGATTTTATATTATAAATGAAAAGATTTTTATAAAAATTTTGTTTTATAAAATCATTATTACAAAATTTTTTCAAAAATATTTTTTTTTTATTGTATAAAATCAACCTCATAAACCTCTTAAAGTAATTACACCATAAAAAAAAAAACATACCTGTTCTGCATTTGTGTGTACAAGTTACTGGAGTTAATGCTTAGACCCCCTTGTTGACTCGTTGTGCTAGTATAGAAGTAAAGACATTGGATTCTTTTGGTTGCACATAGAGATCGGCTTGTAATCGACAGGCCACATAAGTGGGCCCATGTCGACTCACAGATGGGGCCAGGAGTCAGCCTGGTGGTTCGTTGCTGGTCAAGTGACGACGATTGCGGACAACGAAGGCTAAGCCATGGACAATCTTTTAATATATGGTTTAAGCCTAATGTCACAGGAACCACGAAGTTTGTATGCTCGTTGGCATGGCAACACGGGGACACTGTTCAATACGTTCTATGATTACAACAGAGATATACATAGGTGCCATAGGCATTGTATGTGGACTGCCAAATACGACCGGGGTTTATGGTACTTCGTGGGAGAAGGGAGGAATAGATATGGTCTATCCATGGATTTTGGCGGAAAGAAACAACTGATTCGATTACATCTATGTTTTTATTCATTGCATTTGCTCGATTTATACAACTCGTCATAGCACATTCGTGCTTCAAGTCCTGGTAGATTTGTCTGGGCTGTCTGAAATAATTAATTGTGGCTTATTTGCGATACTATTAACAATAAATTGGTCTATTGTTTTCTATATGTGCTAGAGCTTTAGCATTTGGTTTTTACATATTGACTTCCTTTTCACCAAGTCGTTGGATCTCATTTGCCACACACCAAGAATCCACAGTATACTGCTATGAAGCTGATTCAACGGACGAGTAAAGCAATCACATCTCAGACACCGGTATAACATATCTGAAGCTACTTCTTCAAGTGTTGAGTGATGGACATGGTCGTTCTCAATATGCTACTGAACTTGATGATTTACGACACTGTTCATTTACAGCATTTTCAAGGCAACGAAGCAAAAGGACTTGAACATCACGAGACTTGCATCTCATCTACATCTACGGACCTATAATCAGCTGCGCACATACACCTGGAAGTCTGGAACTTAGTTAAAAATAATACATCGAAGTGACCGAAGTATTCCAAGAGCTCATCTCAAGCAAATCTTGCCGTCATAAAAAAGACGAGATCTAAACTTCATACTAACCTCGACTCCTTGAGCTGAAATCCATTGTAGCTCACGTCATCGATTCTTAATCAGCAACCGATATTTACTTTACCACCTGCACCAAGAAGGCAAGAACATCAATGATTACCACGGTATATTGACTTGCACTGTAATAGATGAATCTAGAGTAATTGTCGGCATATGAAGTAATGGCAGGGGTCGAGCCTTGTCAGAATAAAGGGAAAAAGATCCAGCATTGTTGCGTTGATAATCTTACCACTAGAAGTCAGATCAATATTTTTCAGCAGATCAGTGATACAAGTTTGCCAAAAACGAAAGAGCAAAAGATACGAGTTCAAAAATGTAGAAAATGAATCATCTGTGATCCAAATTAGCTCTCAAGCTGCTCCACGCGGACGATGGGCACACTACTTCAGGACAGAGCATTCAATGAGACATCGATGGAAAGACAGCCAAGATCGAAATGATATGAAAGAAATCCAAATTTCGCAGTATTCAAGGTTGTTAGTTACCTTTGATCCATTGGTGTTTGCCAAGGTAACTATCAGAACAGGTGAAGGAAACAGAAAATTCTTGAGCATTTGCCTAGCCCCTAGGTGCTGCTAGGGTTGCTGATGTCGGGTTAGAATGCAACATGAATAGTGAAGCCAGACAAACAAAACTATTGACATCTAGCAGGGTATCAAAACTGTGACCAATGTTGCCATACAAGCAATAGATGCAGATCGTCACCATATCGATACAGGACGGCAATGGTAAATTCGTAAAGCAGGGCAAGGGCCAAGTCGATCAGTGAATAAAGAGTAGTGAGTGTTTATCAGGGAGGCTCAACAGTGAACAATGGACAACATATCTATGAGATATGATATGTGTACCTGATTTTCCATAGGCCTCTTGGCTATCAATGAATCAAGAAAGTAGAGGTCTAGAGGAAGCCAAATGAATAACTCAGTGGGAATGATATCGGGAATCAAAACAATTCTATTGACTGTCAGCGAGTCCAGCCAAGTGACTAATCGTGACTTCAAGGTGAGAAAGATGAGTAAGAATATTGTCAGGAAGTTCTGCATAGTCCTGATTGTTCTGCCGCCACTGGGACAGGCCATCACCTATGTTTTTCAGACCGCTCTTTAACAACTCCATTCCTCTATTAAATGCATCAGGGAGCTTTCGTTTTCTGTTGGAATAGTTCGGATTATCAATCTCCATCATTTCATATCCTGCATATTTGGCATCATTGCTAGAATTTGAGTCAAGCAGTTCTTTAAGTAGCAAACCATCCTCAAGGACCAATGTGAGCTGCTCACAGATAGGTGCAGTTGAAGTGAGAGTCGTTTCCTTCTCAAGAAAGACCTTCAGCTCTGGCATGAAACTCTCCTCATTCACTGAAGTTCCAGATTCTAGATCAAATGAAAGAGCTGCATCATGTGGAACAAATCTCCACAGTTGTTCGCAAAAAGTGCGAGCAGCGAAATATCCAAATGCCATGACAGCTAAATGAACAAGAGCCCAATGCCTCTCTTTCAGTAACATGTGATACAGTTCCCAAACAGCAGAACTCTTCATATTCCCTTCATGTTCCTCCATCTTCATGTGACCGAGGCTTGCCACAAAATGGGTTAGAGCTGGTTTGCATTTGTGGAGCAGAGGGCCCATATCAGCCGGTCGGAGATGAACAAGTTTCGTAGATCAATGATGACCTGTTCCATCTGATCAGATGCGTACATCTGTTTTGCAGCCGAGATTATCTCCAGAATTGCACACAGAAGCCAGCAAGACTTAGTTTTCATTACCCTAACTGAAAAACCCCTATAGCCATGAATCAAAGCCACTAAGAATTGGAGTGACTTGGAATCCATGGAAGATACACTTTCTTGCCTGCAAAATGCAGAAACCAAGCTTGTACAGTTGTACTTCACAAATTTCAAGTGAATACTGTATCCACAAGTAAACTTCATCATGATGCAAATATAATCTTTACTGTTTTCCAAAAATAAAAACTAAAAAATATCATCCAGCAACAAAAACTTGGAGATTTTACATTTCAGTGCCTCAAATTATTTTTCTTACATTTTGCTTCCCCTTGATTTTTTTATACAGTATGTAACATTTTTTATGTTGTATCTTGAAAAATACATACAGCAAATTCATGCTAGGGTAAGCAAAATGTAATAAATTTTTCAAAAGGGTATGCTTTTCATAGTTTGCCTCAAAAACTTTGTACTAATTCGAACTTTGTAAAAATGAATAATCAGATGGTCAAAAGATGATAGACTCGGAGGAACGTAGAAATGCAGCGAAGAAGCACGATTTGAAGCAATTGATGAAAACTTTGTGACCAAGAGCTACATTACAGTTCAAGGCTTGAAAATGGTGCAAAGGGATTTGTTGCAATGCAGATAGAAGTACAAATTGTTTTTTAACTTTTATGATGACCAAATAAAATAATCAACAGATAACTTACAGTGGTTCTAGAAGAGACAAAGGATCAGCACTGGCCTCCCAAGCTCCTCAGAATCATCGGGGTTCACAGAAGATTCAATGGAGTTCTCAACGAAACGACAATAGTCACTGATAATTCTTTCTGTGGCGGCCTTTCTCAAATTACTTGACAACAAATTCAGAGGGAAACCTTCCATCAACAGAGCTGTGTACATGACTATTGATTGACGTGAGCTCTCATCAGTCAGAACAAATTTATAAACTCTATCGACCACGAGTTGTGAACAAGATAAAAGAAGAAAGCATATTGATCTGGCCATCTTCCTGACAGCTGAAGTTGGAGGAAAGACTGAATCAGAAGATGCTATGGACTTGTACAAAGAGCAAAGTCTATCTACAAGGGTGATCACCAGCTCTGGTTCGGCAAGACGAATCACAAAAGACCAAAGCTCCATAATGACATCCTGACAGAGAAAGTGAGGATGGAAGAAATTCTCTAGCAGAAATAACTCCACATGGCTCCAAGCGCTGCCGGAAGAGACCACAATCATGAAGATCTTCAGCGCATGAACAAGGGAAGAAAACATAGCTTGACACTGTAGCGCTTGAGTTTTTCCTTCGGAATGGAAGACAAAAGTCTGCAAGACCAAAACAGCAGAATATATTTCCTCATCGACTAAAATGTCCAAAAACCACTGGAGCTTCTTAGCAATCCCAAGAAGAATTTGGTCATCTAGATCAGGAGAAATTTTCAGAAGATCGATGAAAGCAGAAACTCGACCAAGCAGCAGGACTCTAGCTCTGGGCATTGATTCACATGTTACAGTGAATATTTCTCTGAGAGAAACTACGGCAAAATCAGTAGTTTGATCTGTATGCTTTGCACTTGAGTTGCTTTCAATACCAAACATCCAATCAAGAACCACGAGCTTTTCCTCTTCTTTCAATTGAACTGAATTCAGTAATGAATTCAGCAAATGGATAGCTGTAGGCTTCAAATGCTCTTCCACCATATGGCCCACATCTTTTAGAAGAGGATTTTTACCGACCGTAACTCCAAAGGTCGAAACCATCAGGATATAGAGTGTTATCTCTCTGTAAACAGAGTAGGCCTGATATGGATACTGAGATGATATCCTGACTGCATTTATCAGATAGAACTTTGTTGGCAGAAACACCCTTTTAGCTTCAGCAAAAGATATGGTTTCCTGCGTTGGGGAAGACCAAGCTTCAACTGCATTGCTGATCGAGTCTTTTGCCTGTGTAATTAACATGGTAATGGTCTCTGCTATATTGACCTTTTCTGCCAATACATTCTTTCCCAGCTGAAGCAAAGACACGACACCTTTCCATGATAGATTGAGAATTTGAACCAAACTCCCCCCGCTACTGCCCGCTAGAATTCCTAGTTCTGACAACTTCCCAATAGTGCATTTGATTAGGTTGATAACAAAATAAACATCAGGAACTTCTCCATTGTGCATGCTGTTGTTTTCCTTGTCCATCTTGGCATCGTATAAATCCCATTTCACTGCCTCTGAATAAGTCCTGCATAATTTAGTTACAGCATCAAGCACCAACTGAGTGTCTTTTAGTAAATCTGGGCCAATCGAAGCAATCCTCTGAATAGAAGTACAAAAGAAGTGTCAGAAACATGTAGAATAATAATAAGCATAATTTCTACACCAATGTATATTTCGATGTAGGTATCAGGATGAAACCAATGGAAATGGAATCAATATAGAGAAATTTTCAAGAACCCTATTCCAGAGGAAAGAAATTGGGTATTTCATTTCCATTTAGATACACAAATCCCAGATGAGGCAATGGTGCAACAAATTGCAACCTCAGTGGATGCGGGAGAAAACCAAAAAGTGGCTATGCACACACCGACTTAAAATATAGCATCTGGCACGGACATTTTTTCTACATAACTTTGTATTTGGCTAAGCATACGGTCATAATGATACCCATCTCATGCAGCCTAACAAACGCACACGCTAATAACGTGACTAAAGTCCATATTAGACAGAAAATAATAAGCAAATGAACTCCTATATAGAAATGAAAACAGTAGACTGGAGTACCTCAGCGTGCGATATCAAATCTTTAGTTAGAGTCAATAGCTCTAAAATGAACATTTCAAATGCGTCTTTCACTACCTCGTCTCCAAAGACAGGGCTTGTTGTTAACAGGGAAAAGCATGTCACAGAGAACTTTAACAACTCTGAAATGACCTGCCAATTCAGCTAGTAACAGCTTATCAGACACTATAGGTCTTGAAACTAAAAGCTAATTTTTCACAAAATAGGGATTACCTTGGAGAAGAGACTAGAATGTTCATCTTCTTGAGAATCATCTGCTGACATGAGAGTCATTCTGAGATGTTTCGCGCACCATACACTGGCCTATCGCATGTAACCAATGTATCAATAAACTGAGGCGGGAATCGACCACAATTTACTATTGCTTCTAGAGCATGAAGATTAACACACCTTAGCCCCGAGCGATGCAAAATGTCCCAGGCATCCAGACATATCTACTCTAAGAAACTTTGTGGAGACATGCAAAAGTGTTTTGTTCAGCATACATTGGGAAATATCCAAACACGTGAAGTCTTCCCATAATGTCTATCCAGTCAAGGAGGAACAAGTTATGATGAAGTGTCATGACTGCTGTCATGATCATCCATATCTCAGAGCAAGGATAACAGTGATAAGCATCCATGATAATCAACTTTTAGTTCCTCGAACTCGAAATCAAATAGAAAAATAATAAAATCCTCTCCCTGTAACCTAAAATAACCTTTTAGCTCGTAGGATAAGTGAATCCTTTCCTCTTGGTTCCTATGACCAAGAGCAGAAATTACATTCTAGAACTAAAACAAAAATGAAATCACGATGCATAGCGACAAATGAAGGGAGCATGCCAAAGGATACTAAGAGGCATTCCATCACTGAAGCCAGATCTGATTTCTCGGATAGTTGAAATTCCTTGAGCTTTATAAGCTGTTGAATGCGACTCTCAACAACCTGTGATTTCAGCAGTCAAGTAGAGGGATAAGACTCAGACTATATCTAATATTTTTGGTTATGTATCGAAAGATGGAGGACAAGGAAAAATAAATCACATACCAAAGTTTGTCTTGGCTTGCTTAACAGGGTTCTCACAGATAACTTGACACTCGACTTAGATAATCCTTTCTGTCTATTTATGATATGGGATCCTGGACAATGACATTAACCAAAATGGTATCTCATAGTTCAGCATTCTTGTAAAATCAAACGGTCTTTGAGGATGAATATATGATACTAATCCCTCCATCAAACCCTATTTGCTTTAGGCTTTCAAGGGAAAAAAATAAGCAAAGACAAGCAGGTCATGTTTCCTAAAATTTGGCATGTCAACATACCAATCTCAAGAAATATCCCCAACACAAACCTCTTAAATATATAAGAATCTAGCCTTGAAGTATACACTAAAAAAACGAATGAAAATGCGGCTACATGACAAGATCTGACTCGCTTGTTCCCATTACCCTACATATCATAGTGTCCTAATTTCCTAAACCTACTAATCCTAAACCTTATGATACAACCTCAATATTTGTTGCACGGACTCAATTCCTTAATGCGAACTCCAATTAGCCCGAACCAGAGAGCATCCACTCAAACAGAATTATCTCGCCCATACTCCCCACTCATTAATCAAATAGCCTCGACATTCCAATCGCTAAGCTCATCGTCCAGCCAGTTCGTAGCATTCAAATTCACAATCCACCATAAAGACCTAATTTCACAACCAAATCAACGACACACCATGCTGTACCAACCAAAACGACGATCGATCCTTCACCCACTAGCCTAAACCCTAGATCAGCACTCACATACGTCGCAACACGAAACCTAATAATCGAACTCGAATAGATAATGAGCACGAAATCGAGAGAGTTTTTGAGTGAACTTGAGAGGTCGATCGATGGGGTGATTCACCTCGGATGATTTGATCGATTCGAGTAGGAGTCGAAGTTCGTCTCCGGAGGTTTGCTTCCCCATTGGTTGTCGCGCCGCCGCCTTTCTGTCTCTAGAAGGGTCTCTTTTTGTGTGCTCTTGTTTCTCTCGGTACACTGTCAGCTTTGCGATTTCCCGCCTTGGAGAGGATGGAAATGAAAATGAGCAACTCAAAAAAGAGTTCAATGGATTATTATTTTTCGTGAGGATTTAGACATAAAAGTTTCTTACTTCCGTACCAATTTTGAATATAATAGTTTTATTTTTTTTTGTCAATTTTGATATAAAAGTAATATTTTAATTTGATAATAAATTTATTACGATTTAACCTCGAGATATTCTCAAAATTCGATCAATTCACAAACACAATTGATAATAAATAAGAATAAAAAATGACAAATGTACGTGGGAAACACCTTCTAAAAAAGAAAATACCACGTGAAAGAAAACTCACTAATCAAGAAATCAGACTATAATGATTTCTTTTTTTGAGATCGTTCTCTCTTGTGTATCGTTTTAAAAAACCCTAACTTTTCTCTCCTTAATTTTCTACACAATAATGATATATTTATAGGGGATAAAAATCAAAAGGTCAATGCCAAAAACTAACAATCTCTACCTGATGCGTAGAGATAAGAGTAACTCACTAGCGAATTCTCGTGCCACAACCTGATGCGTTCTCGTATCCCCCTTTCGATGGCGGGGATGCTCCACTACAAGAAAAGTTGATCAAGTTTAGGCAACGCTCAAACTTGATTTTTGGAACTATCTTGATAAACATATCTGCCGCATTCTCCTTTGTGTGAACTTTTTGCAGATTTACAATCCAGGAATTCAATTACTCTCTAAGCTTGTGATAACGAACATCAATATGATTCGTCCAAGCACAGTACACCTGATTCCTTGCCAAGTATATCACACATTGATTATCACATAACATGCAAACACCTTTTTCCTACTTGAACCTAAGTTCCTCAACCACAATGCCTTTTTTTCACCCTTTGTCAATAACATATACTTTGCTTCCATGATAGACAACACAAACACATCTTGCAACACAGATCTCCAGCTCAAAGGTCCACCATAAAAAGTAAAAAATACTCACTTGTAGATTTTATGGAGACCAACTCACCAACATAATCAGCATTAACCATCCCAACCACATCACTCTTTGCACTTCGGCCATCAAACAAGAAGCCATAATCTATAGTCCTTGACAAATAATGAAAGATCCACTTCACCAATCGCTTGAGCAATGTCTGGTGTGATACAAACCATGACATACATTAGGCATCCAACCGTATTAGAATACGATACAAGAGACATGCGCCCCACATCTTCTTCTGAGTCTGGGCACAATTGAGCAGACAATTTGAATTGTGCACCTAAAGGAGTGGAACTAGGTTTTGCATCTCTCATATTAAAACTTTCCAAAACCTTTTCAATATAACCTTGTTAAGTCCACCACAACTTCTTCGTTTCTCTGTCTCTTCTAATCTCCATATCAAGGATCCTCTTTGCAGCACTAAGATCCTTCATCTCAAACTCCTTGCTCAATATCTTCTTCATTTGAAGACTATCCTTCTTGCTCTTAACAACAACGAGCATATTATTAACATATAAGCTGAGCAACAAAATAGAACCATCACGACAAAAATGATAATAGACACAAGGTTTATACTCATTTCGAGAATACCCATGCGTCACCATAAACCCGTCAAACTGCTTGTATCATTGCCTAGGTGACTACTTTAGGCCATACAACGATCTCTTCAATTTGCAGACCAATCCTTCTTTGTCTGGTTCTACAAATCCCTCATGTTGATCCATGTAGATGGTCTCCTCTAGATAACCGTGAAGAAATATTATCTTCACATCCATATGCTCTACCTCCATATCATATGTTGCTACCAATGCGAGAACCAGTCTAATTGAGATGTGTTTCACAACTAGAGAGAAAATTTCATTGCAGTCCACACCCTTTTTCTGGGAGTATTAATTGGCTACCAACCGAGCTTTTGTATTTACCTTCCTTCTTGATTCTGAGCACCCACTTGCAGCCAACTTGTTTCGAGCCCTCTAGAAGTGTCACCAACTCTCAAGTCTTGTTCTTTCTCAGTGACTCTATCTCCTCTATCATAGCTGTCAGCCACTTATCGCGATCATCAGACTTAACAGCTTCAGAGTAACTGTCTGGTTCACTGTCACCAGCCACTAAAGCAAAGGCTATCATATCCTCGAAATCATACCTCTCAGCGTCTTTGGATTCCGTTTTTCTTTACCTAAGACAATGCTCTAGGACATCTGCTACTGTTCTAAAACAATTATAGTTTCTTGTTCCCTGTTAAGCTCCTCTTGGTCAGAATCACTAGAACTCTGATGATGTTGTTGATTTGAAACTTGCTCTTCTGACACTTTAGGAAGCTCCACCTGAACTGATTCCTCCCTCGCACCGTCAACTCCTTTATTTTGCTTCATCATGTGATTCTCATCAAAAACCACATCCCTGTTTATCACCATTTTCTTTGCTACAGGATCTCATAACCAGTAACCCTTTACACCGCCTTCATATCCAAAAAAGATGCATTTCTTGGACCTTACATATATCTTGGACCTCTCAGAACTCCGTATATGGACAAAGATAGGACAACAAAAAATTCTCAACATAGAATAATCAATAGATTTTCCTGATCATATCTCTTCTGGAACTCTATGATCAATTACTGCTGAAGAACTCTTGTTGATAAGAAAACAGACAGTATTGACTGTCTAATCCCAGAAAACTCTTAGGAAAATCCGCATTCAAGCTCATACAATGCGCTCTCTCCAACAATATTTTTTTCATCCTCTCAGCCACCCGTTTTGCTCTGGCATTCCCCTCACTGTGAAATGTCTCGTGATTCCTTCATCCTTGTAAAACTGTATAAACTGATCATCCTTGTATTCTGTCTCATTGTCTGATCTGAAGTACTTTGGCTTCTTCCCAGTCTGAGTCTCAACTTGAGCTTTCCACTACTTGAAGATGTCAAATACCTCTTATTTATGTTTCATGAAGAAAACCCAAACCTTCCTTGAGTACTCATCAATGAAGACGACAAAAAACTGAGCTCTACCATTTGAGATATCTCTAATAAGTCCCTAGACATCAGAATATACATAATCGAGCACACCCTTGCTAGTATGAGATCCAACCTTGAAGCTCATCCGCTTCTTCTTCTCATACACACGAAACTTACAAAAGTCCAACTCACAAGACTTGACATCTTTGAGCAACTTCTTCTTGTGAAGGTGTGACATATCTCCTTCACTCAAATGCCCAAGACGAAGATGTCAAAGTTTTGTGTCATCTTCATTAGACTCTCCACTAGATGCAGCCGCAGCTCCACCTATCACCGTGCTCCCAATCAGCTTGTATAGATTCCATGTCTGTTCAGCCTTCATAATTACCAACGACCCGTTTCGCTGTATCATCTTGCTATCCCTGATTGTCACAACACAACTTGTAGTGTCCAAGGTTCCAACTGAGATCAGGTTCTTTTTATGGTCAGGGACATACCTCACATTCTCAAGTGTTCTAACAATGCCATCAAACATGTTCACCTTCACTTTACCTAACCCAGCCACCTTGCAAACCGTGTCAGTTCCCATAACCACGGGATCCTCCATTGCACGGGATCCCATCACAAACTGATTAAACTCAACGATATGATCGCTCAAATCTGCCCTCTCCTTCATCTTGTGGTCTAATAGATTAGCCTTTAAATGCAACTTATTTGACAAGGAACTAGACATATACACAGATTTTAATTTCTCCCACATATTTGCCAGTAAGACCTCACTCAGAACCTGATACTTAACATCCGCCGTAAGACTCAATCTGATTATGGATACTACCTTAGCTTCTGATTCCTTCTAGTCCTCTTCTTTCATATCAGTCAGATTTTGTCATTTCAATTCCTTGAATAGTCCTTATTGTACAAGAACATCCTTAATAGTACTTTGTCAAATATTGAAATTATTCTTCCCATCAAAAGGTTCAATCTTAAACTTAGCTGTGTTTTCCATTGTCTCAACTCTAAAATACCAATAAAAATTCTACCTTTCGAAATATTTTTTTCGAATCAATTAAAAACCATTGATCGAAAAATCCAATTATCGAAACCTACATCCAATACTTTTTCAAAAGTCAATATTTTCGAAAAACACCAATATTCCCTGACTATGATATTCTCCAAAACCAACAAATAGCCTGGCTCGTATCAATGGAAAAAGTGAAGGCAAGCCGACTGAGTTCGGCAACAGCGGACTCGAAGGCGACGTTGAACTCTGACGGGGACAAGAGCCTCGAGATCGACGATGGCGACGGATGGGACTGAGCGGACGGTGGTGGACGGGATGGTCCCTCTCTCTAGTTGACGTCGGGGCTGCGCTGGTGGCTTCGGTAGTGGCTTAAGGCGGCGTCCAGCGGCGCCAGCTTGAGTGATGCTAGCGGAGTTGACTTGTGGCTGCGACAGCGAGCGGAGAAGCGAATCGGGACGGCGACTCTTGGTGACGGATGGGCTGGCCTGACCTGTGGCTGCCGTCGGGGCTGCGCGGTGGATCTCTGGCGGCTGATGGCTCGACTACGATGATGGCGACTCAACGTGGTGATCGTCGGCGGC
The DNA here is from genome assembly GCA_001925005.1 of Drosera capensis. NCBI lineage: Eukaryota > Viridiplantae > Streptophyta > Magnoliopsida > Caryophyllales > Droseraceae > Drosera > Drosera capensis. Next base: position 16,289 of record LIEC01000033.1, read on the forward strand.
GGAAATTCGATGGCGGAGATGCACAATCGTCTGAGATCGAGGACCGATGTAAATTGTTCTTTCGAGGCTAATATAAAATTATTCTAACCTGATATTACTTGTTGCGATTTAAGACAAACTCAGAATTGTAATTTACCACATAATTGATAAATTCACAAGTGCAATAACGAAAAACGATATCAAATTTATATGAAAAACTTACGAATAAAGAAACTCACTAATTAAGAAGTTAGAATACAATGACATCTCTTTTTGAGATCATTCTCTCTCTCGTGTATCGCTATTTAAAATCCTAATTTCTCTCTCCTTATTTTTCTGCATATTTATAAAGGATAAAAGTCAAAAAGTCATTATCAAAAAATAACAAAATTTACTCTTTTACTCTTTTATACCCTATTTAACCTCACTATCTCTAAAAAAAATTTCTTTCTTCATCAAATTTCATACAAATTTAATACACACATAAAATTCTATATCGGATCAAACCGTTATAATTAAATTAAGATGAAGGTAGTACAAAAACGATATTGTATTACTCCCCTCAGCCTTGGAAAGGATGCAACACTTTGTCATTTGCACGCGTGTCAATGCAAAGTTTAACATGCGTGTAACGACGATCAAATATAGTTTTTTATAAGTTTATCATGAAATATCAAGGGTTGTGTAAGTTACGTACTTCAACTTTGCACATTTTACGGGACGATCAGATTTAACTTGATATGAAAATGAGATTCATATTCATATGTATAAAATAATACAAAATACTTATATACATGTTACATCTTTTATGAGATGAAGGATGTATTATTTTATCGTGGATGACTCAGACAACATTGGAGAGCAATGTTTAGTGAAAAATTGCTCATCTAACAATTTTAATGACACGAAATATATTGACAATTACGCGACATGACGAGACCAGAATGACTAACACAAAAGACATTAGTCCCAAAAATACATATGTCTAATGTTATGATATGTGATAAATTGAGTAATTTTCACATTGATCGGGAAAAAAATAAAATAAAATATACATATAAATTACTAATAATCTATTAGTTTAAGATTTTGTATTAATAATTAGACTCAATTTATATATATAATTTGCTCAGATCCAGTTTGAATATTGGATTCTTTTCCCTGAACCCTTAGAAACGGAAACATATTGTCTATTCAATAATCCATATTAACAACAACATCGATCTCTATATGGATGATGTGTTCTATTTCGATGATTGATAGTAAAATTTTCGATATCCAAAGATAAGGTCTATAAAGAGGACTATGCATGCCATGCTTTTCATTGGCAACCAGATAACCAAGGCTAACACCCATTACACAATACACCATAACCTTACACTCCATAACAACACACAGTACAATTACGTTACATCTTACAACTAACCAAGCATCCAAACACACAACATGCAAGCTTCATTTATTCCCTCACACTTCCAACACTACATACATACACCATGCAGCCAACAAGCTTACACCGTAACTTCACGGTGGCGCCACACCACCACCAGTGCCACCAGCGCCACCGCCAAGTCCACCACCCGATCCCTTACCAACACGACCAGTACCACCACCAATCCCTCCTACACCGCCACCACCCGGCAATCCACCACCGCCAACACCAGGCAGTCCTCCTACGCCCCCACCAACGCCAGGCAATCCGCCACCTCCGCCGACACCAGGCAGCCCTCCTCCGCCGACGAGAGGCAGGCCGCCGTCTAGAGGAATGACACCAACAGCTCCACCAACGCCACTGAACCCTCCTACACCGGCAAACGCCACGAAGTGCTTGTCATCATCCGTGGTTGCCGCCGCCACGGCCGCATGCCCAGCCTTGGCGCTCAAGCTTGTTTGTTTAGTGTTTTTGGGTATGTCCCTGGTTGCTGTTGTTGCATGGAAGGTATAAAACAGGGCAGCTGCTGCTATTGCTAGGAGAAGAAACCACCTTGCCATGTTTTTTCTTTTGATTTTGCCGTTGATAATTGTAGTGAGCTGTATCCTGAGTGTGGATGAGAAGTGTATATAACTGTGGATTTGCACGGTGGAGGGACAGATGTTGGGAGGAATGCGAGGGAAGTTAATGATGTGAGCAGGAACATTGAATTAAATGGAAAACAATTTTGCACGGAACAGTGGAAGATCCGTAAACATGAATTCCCCATCCAACAGTTCAGATTTATTTATTGATTTAGGTATTATTTTTGTTTTATTATTGAATTTTTTATGGTTATAATTTTTTTATGAGATTATTTTTATTATTTTGTTAACTTTTATTTTTTTAAGATTGATATTTTTTAACATAATATAATTTTTTTCCAGTTTTTAAATTAAACAAAAAGGAATATGTGAACAGCACACTTGTGCTGTTGGACTCCAACTATAGACGATCTGCGTCCATGCATGTCCCGTATTAGCTAAAAATTAGTGCAAGTTTGTAATTATATAGGGGGCAAATGATTTATGTGATCGTAACTATGAACATTTTTTTTTTTCAACCAACGCTAATATACATGTGACTCTTCGTATATATCAGAGTTAGTTTAAGACATTTTTGTTTATTGTGAAAGATTGGAAGTATTTATACTTTGATTATAATACGTTGAATGAGTCCAATCGAACCATTGTTTATTATATATGTATATGTTTATGACTTTGTCTTGAATATTTCATATAATGATCTGATTGTATCATTAATCATATCATCACGATCAATTTATGTAAACATAATTTGTTTTTTATTACTCTTATAAAATTCTATATCCCGGACAAATCATTCAAATCTCAAAAATTACACTATTAAAACATAGAATCACACATGGACCAATCATGATTTCTTCTTTTAATACAAACATAACGTTTCTAAAATGAGATTTCCTTTTTGCAACCCGTCCTCTTGACTACACCTTTTCTCACACCAAACCCACCAAAAACCAATTTTCCTACACACAACGAAATCAAAATCCCTTTCTTCACAAAACAACCACTTTCGGCCAGTGGCCTCACCGATCACTCCTCGCCGTCTCCGTCACCGATCTGGAGACCCCAAAATCAACGGTCACCGATCTCGAGGCCAAATCAACGATCACCGATTCATTTCTTGATCCGATCATCCTCATCATCATCACCGATCTCGAAACCGAATCCGATCATCGATCGCAGATAGATCCAGTTACTCGGAAATTTCAATTCCCGATTCGATTCTGGATCTCGATGTCTTGATTCACAGCGGCGATTTCAGTTTCGAACAATAGTCAGAAACTTCGTGATCATTTTTTTGTGTATCACTGATTTGTACGCAGATTAGTTGACTTGTGAGGGAACCGGAGAGTGAAATGGCGGCGAAGGTGACGGAGGAGGAGGTGGCGGCGGTGGAGAGTGGTTCGAGTGTGGCGGAGAAGGAAGGGAGTGTGGCGGAGGAAAAGAAGGGGAAGAAGAAGAAGGAGAGGGGAGTGGTGTCTAGGGTTTTGAGGGGGTTGTTTACGTCGAGGAAGGAGGATTTGGAGGGGAGGTTGGAGAGGATATCGAAGAAGGAGGCGAATGTGATGGCAAGGATGACGAGGAGGCAAATGACGTCGAGGTCGATGAAATCGAATTTGATACGATTCGGGGCTGCTCTTGAGGTATGAAATTGGAATGTAGATGATGGATGAGAAGTGGTTTGGTTTTGGTTAGTCTTGTTTGTGAACATATGAAGGATTGTTTAGTTTGTTATGGTGATCTTTGGCATTTCGGAAACAGTCTCTGAGTTGTTGTTTCAACAGGGGTCTGTTGTTTCAGAGGGGTAAGGCTGTGTATACCTTGTCCTCCCCAGGCCTTGTCTAATGATCGGAAATACTGGGTGGTGGTTGTTCTCGTGATATTTGTCATTGTTGCGTGGAATAATGTAAACCAAAAACAGAATAGGTGCCTCATCAATCTGAGCCTTGATTCTTCATGTTCCTGAGTTAGGAAGTAACAAATAGATAACATGAAAGGCGACATGGGGAAATGAAAACTAGATTAGAGGGTAACGAGGAGATGAAATCAAGTGGGAAGATACTACCGTTTCTTATTTTTGTGCTTTGTGACAACACTTATGAGGATACACTGTAGTGAAAAGGAATAACCCATTGAATTGATTGCTTAATCTCTAGGCTATGGGATTTGACAAGGGCAGGCACTTTTCTTAGGTATTGATGCTTCAAGTCTGTTGAATTGTTTGCTTAATCCATAGGTGATGAATTGGCTCTTTTGTTTACTGGCAGTCCTTTGCTCCCCATGAACGATAGACTGTAGTTATCAACTTCTGTGATATTTTCTCATCTAATCCTGCGAAAAAAATAGAAGAAAAAAAAAGTCTTTGGCAAGAAACATAACACTCCTGGTACTTGACCTTTGAGCTGTTTGGTGCTGTCACCAAAATTAGGGGATGAGAAAGAGATTCAAAATGGATGCTTAACGCACTTGTGGTGATTGGAGGTCCTCACTATCTCATTTGCAAATCTTGGCAATGCTCCGGCATACTTGTCTTTTCTTTAACCAATTATGTACCTTTTGCCTATTCTTTTCTTTTCCAACATATTAGTCAAAATAGCTTTTGATATTCTGTCTACTATACCCAGGTTAACAGAATATCAAGATATTTCTTTTCTCTCTCAAAGTTACAAGTCATATCTCCTTAATTTCCCTTAGGAGCTTCCATATGACAATGGGCTCACCATCTTACTTATCCCGATAATATTTGCATGTTTGTTTTCCCTTTTATTGCCTTTGAGTCACGGTAGTCAGGTTTGCCATAAGCAAGAAGCATAGCTGATCCTCATTTTAATATAACATCATTCGCTAGCATCCTATTCTAACCCTATTATGTGCCAACTAATGAAGCTGAAACCTCTTTGTTTGGACTTCCTTTTGTGTTTCGTTTTCTTGTTTATATTGACAAATTTATAGAAAATATTTCGCCTCCTTGGATTCCTTGCCTATAGAAATGTAACAGAAAACAGGAAAAGGATTCTGTAGGTTAGATGGCATAAGTTGTCTTCTCTGAAAGCACACTTTCTAAGGGTGACTTATTGGCTCTGGGAATGCTCTTCCCATCATTAGCCTCTCACTCTTCCACATTCTTTAAGTACTACCTACCTTGACTGCCTGTAAATATAATGGTATACAGTTCTATTCTTGTTTTTATTCATTGATATATGAGTCCAAACTGTTCTTGACTCTAAAGAAAATGAGGTTATAATCCTTATAGATTTTGTTTAGGATTTTCTCATTCATTGACCTCAGCACGTGAAATCTTATCAGGTTCTTTAATTTTTTGTTCATATCATAACAAATGTGGGTCAGAACACAATGAATTATATCACATTCACTACTGTTTTTTTTCTGCAATTACTGCTTTAAAACTATGGTCAGTAATGTTTGGCATACTTTCTCTGGTTAGGATCAGTGTACCCGTCAAACAATCTAGTTTGGATGTTTTTTTTCCCAAACCTTGAAAATTGTCCAATATTTCCCCTTTTATGTAAAAAGCTGGAACGAGAGGTCAGTTACTCACCATAAACTGGATGTTCTAGTCCTGCAACTCTGCAAGTCCGCATATTGTAAAGTTGGTTGAACTAGTATTTTATTATTGGATGGTTCTAATCAGTATGGATACACAATTTTGTCACTATCTTGTTGTGATGCCATACATAAGCATTGGGAAGGAAAGCAACTGAGATCTTTGAGACTTGTATTTGTACTCGCTTGGGGCATCTTGAAGTTTCTTTTATTGACAAAATTCAATGGAAAAATTTGTTGTAGGGGTTCTGGATGCATACTTATTTGGTGCTAATTCTGGTCTATTATGCAGATTGTTGCAGTGGGATATGCAATTACGATGTCGAGGACATTGATAGACTGGAAGAGAAGGGCATTCCATATACTCCCGATGTTTATTCTGCCACCTTTATTCTGGGTCATTTATGTTGCAGTTGCAGGCCTCATGAATAGAAGTTTGTAACCATTTTCCTTATTTTTCTTATTTCTACAATTAAACTTACCACGGTAATAGCTTGTCAAGGTAAGAACATATTCAAAGATCAGGTGATGAGTTAGCGACCATGTAGGAGGTTCGGAGGGGATCCATGGTGGTTTTTATGTGTGTGTTAGGGTAGGGGTTTTTTAGCTACTTTTAATCATGTCCAGTTCATCGTTCACTTCTCAACACTTATGTTCATTTTGTTTTTTTTTTTCCCCCGATTGTCAAATTCTTCATGGAAGGAAAGGGGTGAGAATATGGTATGCGAAATGTGGTTCTCTTTAACAATCTCTTTTTATGCAGGGAATAAGAAGGACGAGAAGACATTGGAAAAGCTTCGTGCAGAAAGGCAGTCGAAAATCGACGAGCTAAAAGAGAAGACTAATTACTACATCACACAGCAGCTCATCCAGGTTCATTACTAAATCATTATTTTCATCTCTAGGGAGTTTCTAATTTAGCTGCACAGATTGGACTCGCAATGAGACAAGAGTTTTTTGGGATTGACTTTAAAAGTGAGTTGTTTGAAAGTGAGTAGGGAGAGAGACCTTTACAACGGAAGAACATTGTCTATATCAGCATTTGATGACAAAAATGGCAAAGATTGTAGAATAGGATTTCAGCTAAATTGTAGTCACTGTTGACAGACAAGTAAACATCTTTGCTAGGATAGTAAACATCTTTATCCATATTCCCCCCGGAAGCTGTCATATTGCTATACACCTTAGCTTCTGCGACGGTATTTTTATTGCCAGTCACGGAAGCTGAAAAAGCCAACACCACACCAGAAAGTAGTCTAACCCAGTTACACTTATTTCCCATTCCTACCTGATCCATTTGAGTTAAGCATCTACTTACTGCTGTTACATATAAGTATATAATGGTGAGCGACAAAAAGTACAAATCATCATTTAAATTTGTGTTCCTTCTCAACAATAGTCAATAGGAACTATCAGTTCTGATAATTAATGTTTATGTTCCATATCTTGAAATTGAGCCGTTGGAGATGGTTTTTGAATCTCTGATATGGTCCTCAGAGGTGGGACAGTTCCCATTGTATCTACCTCCTCCTTAACATAACCTTCGTCCAAGCTAATATGGTGTGGCAAGCTAATATGGTGTGGCATACATTTCCCTCGCAGAGATACGACACTGATCCTGCTGCTAAGGCAGCTGCGGCAACTTTTCTGGCATCCAAACTGGGTGCAGACTCGGGACTGAAAGTATATGTGGGGGAAGATCCTAATGTTATCTCTGCAGCTGGAAGAAGCAATGATGTTGATGGTGTCGCCTCTAATGGCCTCCGTAATAGGAAGCAGCCACTTGACAGATCAAATAGCATGGGGAGCACCCTCTTGCACCATCCTGATGAGGCAGTTTCACAAAGTCCTGGGGTTCAAAGCCCTGGTCATGGCCAGCATGTATATGTTGACCATTACCAAGGACAAGGGTCAGCTGCAAATGCAGGTGGATGGTTGGCTCGAGTGGCTGCAGTACTTGTGGGCGAGGATCCAACTCAGTGCTTTGCTCTCATTTGTGGTAACTGCTATATGCACAATGGCAAGTCACCTTAATCCGAGGCCCTAATTTCATGGAAAATTTTCGACATGATAGTATGCTTCTCTATCTGATTTGATCCTTCAAAATTAGGCAATATCTCTATCCACTCTACTTCTCCCTGAAGAAATGAAGACTGTCTATGCTTCTCAGCTCTGGCATCATGAACATACTTTCTGTTTATTTTTTAGTTGATGTTTATTTTCTGCTTATGTTTAGGCCTTGCAAGTAAAGAAGATTTCCCTCATGTCGCCTATATATGCCCACATTGTGGTGCTATGAATGGACCAAGATACCGTGGTGAACATGCTTCTGGTCCCAACACCCCTAATATTGTCGCCTCCTTGCCGCCTGTGAGTTATGGGAATGCTGATGACCCGAACTTGCAATCACTTCTCAATGGTGATGACGAGAATGTCAACAGTCCTAGTGTGGGATCTTCATCACCTGTAGATAAGGGCAACACGAGCATTCCTGCAACGGTTGCTGATGAAGGTGATCATCCTGGTTCATCAGGTGACAAGAAGGCTGACGATGTTGTCGAAGAAGTTATTCCTGAAGCTGTGGACTGAACGTGTGAAGATCATGAGTCGTGCTATAGGCAGTGATCGGTTATTCAAGCGTGGTATGTCAGGATATGATGACAGGCACAAGGAGGATATGTAGTTTGTATTGAGTGGTGTGTATGAGGTGCATGTTGCTTTTGCGTGCTCACCCCCCCCC